>JAJJMB010012638.1:992384-1034183 GCA_023531105.1 Papaver atlanticum
GTGATTCGCAATATCTTGTTTCGCTAGTCGATTAAAATTATTGTGAGTTGATTGATAATTCTAGGCTGTTCTTCGGGAATATAAGTACGGCTTATCGGTTGGTTCCTGTTCACCTTGATTTATCAAAAGACGGAACAAAACTCATAGGTATTTCTTTGGGAGACAGATTTATCTATTCCTATAGCCTTTTCTATGTGATACATATTTGTGTATTAAAGTCTTCGACTTTGGGTCGTAGCAACTCTTAGTTGTGGGTGAGATCAACTAAGAGAATCAAGTGCATAGTATTCTGTTGGGATCAGAGACGTAAGGAGCGCAACTGTACCTCGGATCAGTGTGAGATTGATTGGGGTTCAACTACAGTCCAGACCGAAGTTAGTTTGTAGTAGGCTAGTGTCTGTAGCGTCTTAATACAGTGTGGTGTTCAAGCTGGACTAGTTCCCGGGGTTTTTCTGCATTTGCGGTTTCCTCGTTAACAAAACTTCAGGTGTCTGTGTTATTTCTTTTCCGCATTATATTTTGTTATATAATAGAAATATCACAGGTTGTGCATTTATATCGATCAATTGGTAAATCCAACCTTTGGTTGTTGATTGAAATTGATTGATCCTTGAACATTGGTCTTTGGTATCGTTCAAGTTTATTTCTCTTGTATTCAATCAGATTCGCAGATTTCTATTTGTTTGAGTTGGGATTGAATCGAGAAATTGAGATATAACTCTTTGATATACTTTTTATTAAGATTGAGTCTAACTGTCTAGTTGATTCTCTTAAAAGTATATTAGAGTTAGTCCATACAGATTGCTAAGCGAAATATTGGGTGAGGTTGTTAGACCCCCGCTTTTTCAATTTCAGATTGCATTTTATCTTATACCCGAACAAAAACTTGACGATTGATCATGCCA
Organism: Papaver atlanticum; assembly: GCA_023531105.1. Classification (NCBI taxonomy): domain Eukaryota; kingdom Viridiplantae; phylum Streptophyta; class Magnoliopsida; order Ranunculales; family Papaveraceae; genus Papaver; species Papaver atlanticum. The sequence continues at coordinate 993,290 of JAJJMB010012638.1, forward strand.
GGCATACTGGAATTTGTTATGGGATAAGATGATACACTTCAATCTTCCAGCTACATTTAATTTCGTGTACAAACAGGACAAAAAAATTGATCATGTTGGACATTATTTGGTGAGTTAGAACTTTAAACTAAATCTATAATTAAATCCATTTCCATAAGGGTCATTGTTGTTTACTTGTCGTGTGTAACATTTCGTCGACAAATTCCAAAGCTAAAATTCATGGCAATTGCTTCCGCTTGTAATACGATGTACAGAGCCATTACATGATGTTAGTAAATCGGTTTATATGTCTCATAATGTTAGTATTCGGATATGGATAGGCAGACCCCTTACACCCATATAAGGCACATGCCCTGATATATCCAAGTTTATATCTTTAGAGACTTGTCGTCAACAAAATCTTCATTTTCATATCCTCTCAATCGAGTGAACTCGGAGAACACCATCCCCCCTCCCCCCCAAAAAATAATAAAAATAAAATAAAATGTAAGTGCGATTCTAAAACTCTAATTTATGTGCTCAATCTTTGATTTTGAATAGGATCATCTTAATCAATGAAGGAGATTTGAAACCCCTTTCTTTGTGCTCACATCTTAAATCACAAAACCCCTCCTTTATTCGTCATATCAGGGTTTGATTTGTTTCCTCTTCTTCTTCTTCATTTGTAAGGGAGGGTAGATATTATGCTTGTGTATAGTTGAGAAGAGGATGGAGCCGAAGATTTGACAGGAATGGTTGATTGTTCATTTGGGATGAGAAATTTTGATTATCTATTTTTGAAAATTTGTGGTGAAGTGGTCGAGGAAGTGGGGGTTGGTTTTAGTGGAAATACGGAAGCCTAGTTAGCAATTCGGCGAATTATTTTGAATCATTCGCGAACCGAACCGAATCGTCCGAATCCGAATGATACTTCCGAATTACTTGAACTCTGGATCCTGTACGCGAATAATATGAGTCTGCCGAATTTGTCGCGAATTATTCGCGAATCCGAATAATTCGGACATTTTGTTCGTGAGTTAGTTGGGCTGAGTCAGTTAGTGAGTTAGTCTGAATCGGTAACACCACGCTTTATTTTAACAGAACTAGTAGTAAAACACCAAGGTGACCAAATTTGGAGTACAAAAACTCCATTCAAATGTTGGGATCCATTAAAACTCCATATTAAACAAACTTGATACAAAACCCCCAAATTTTAAAAAACTTGAAACAAAAACCCCAAACAAAATTGGTTTCATCTTATTTTTGCCTTATTTTTTTATTTATTTTTAATCATGAAACCGAAGATTTTAATGATGAAACAATAAGTTTATGATGAAACCAAATTTTGGTGGTACTGTTTCTGGTTAGTGGTGGTGTTGGTTGGTGGTGGTGTTTTTTTATGGTGATGGTAGTGCTAGTATTTGTTGGTGGATGTGGTGTTGGTTGCTAGTACTGGTAGTTGATGGTGGATATGGTGGTGGTGGTGGTGGTAGTGCTAGTATATATTGATGGTGGATATGGTGGTGGACATTGATACAAAACCCCAAAATATTCAATATTATTTGGGGTTTTTGTGTTACTTTTGTTTTGATGGGTTTTTTGTGGATGGATAGTGACACCTTGGTTGTTATATGAAAGGCCCGTAGTGACACCTTGGTTGTTATATTAAAGGCCCGTTATTTTAAAGTTTTCTAAAAAGGTGCATGAGTTTGGGTTTGAACTCCTGACTTGAAGGTTATTATTCAAGGTTCCAACCACTGTACCACACTTTGGTTGCTGATTATAAATGAGATACTTTTTATATATTCATATTATACCATATTTCTGTGTGATTCCACGCTAAAATGTATTTTCCAATAATTTAATGTGTGCCGAATTTTCGATACCGAACTCACATTTCTATAACGAATTATACACGTACGTATCCGTTCCAAACTACTACCCGAATAACAAACAGTTGACCGACTTTTTGACCGAATCCGACCTATCCGGATCCGTATAATTCCCGTACGTATGCCGCCCCGAACTACTACCCGTACCCCGAATTGCTAACTAGGTATGGAAGTGGGATAAGTAATATAGTTTTAGGTGGGGCCAGAGTGAATGAGAGAGCAGAATTTCTTAATGCTCACATTAGAATTGTCCACATAGGATTTTGGTGGGGCCAAAATGAAGGAGAATTCAGTATTGAGATTCAATTATCATCTTGTTAGATAGACTAGTTTGTCACCCGTGCTATGCACGGGCCTGTTTCTTGTTGCATCCATATTTTAGAATTACTTTCATTAAAAAAACATATTAAAATGCTAATAAAAACGCAATAAACTTGTAACCTCAAAAACTAATTGAGTTCTTAGTAAATTAACAAAAAACTAAATTTTAAAGAAAATCATAAGCTTGTGGCAAACATCTTTAAAGCGTATCCTTTTAGAAAAATTAATGTTCTTTAATTTTTAGAACTAATGTTTTTTTTTTTTTTTTTTAACATATTCTTGCTTCTTTTGGTCCACCTAATTATTGTACATCTTATTTCATTAGTATATAAGCTCCATCGAGATCACCATACATTATAGTTTCATAATAAATTCTTCTAAGAACATGAATTTTTATAAATCCCTCGATCTTAATTATGCCGTGTGATTATGTTGGTATTTTACTAAGATTATGATTTATATCGAACAATGGTTGTTTATTTTAGTGGTCATTTTTTGAATCATTTTTTCACTAATCTAACCTAAAAATATTTTTACATGCAAATCATCAAATCATAGATTAAAACAAAGTGAATAGAATCAAATACAGAATGAGAACAAATATGGAGATTAAGTATAATAATTTTATTTTTTTCAAAAGAAAATAATTATAAGAGGTTATCTGCAGAGTGTATTAGAACATCTTCTTGTTCAACAAAACTTAATTAACACAGAGAAACTTTACACCGTCTTTGATAATTACACTGACAGTGACACATGTTTGTATTAACTTTTATATTTAGTTCCTTAAGATTTTCTTCATGATTTTCAATATTGAATTACTGCATAAATGAGTGTCTATATGGACGTGTATCCAAGATCTATAAGACATGAACGGATGAATACCATATGTATATACAGTGAGTGATTCTACTGTATCCGTGGATTTTAGAGTGAGTTATGGAGTTTGTTGTAGCCATACATACGCGTACCTTGCTCTCTTGAGAAGCATGTCCATCCGTTGTCTCTTAATATTCTTCCAACGAATATTACATTGATGTCATTGCAGAAAATTTAGCTGTTACGAAAGATTCTCGTGTTCTACTCTTTCACACCAACGAACGATATGGAAAAAATCTCGATTATCAGCGTTTTTGGTACACAATGATGATATTTACTCCGGAGTCCTTCCATGTGGAAGTAATGAACTTGTGGGGAAGAATATTTTGATTTGATCAACCACCTAATAGGGCAAAGAAATTTCTTTAACGTATGGTTCTTAGCTAATTATATAGCTTGGTATATTCGGATCTAGAATATCCCATCTTGCAAGATAGCTCGTGCTCAAGTTCCAGTAAAACTTATACTTTCAACTGGATGTAATCATGTAGGGAGCGTGGTGCTCTAAACTGTCAATCACCACATGTCCTTTCACTAACAATATCCCGCTAATTTTCCAAACTAATCTTAAAAACCCTTGGATACTCATCCTTTAAGTCTCTACCGTTTCCCAAAACAGTTCTGATTAACTACCTCATGATCACTAAATAGTTGCAAATACATTTGAAAATCTTACCTGATAATTTTACAACACTCATTAAATTTTCTGTACCAAAAAAATAAAATGAAAACCGGTAGCTATCGACTTAAAGATGCTAAATATATTATTGAATTCTTTAAAAATTCTCAAATTCTCTGATGACTGAAACTCGAACACTATTTTTAAGTTAGATATATGTTTCATCAAAGCTCTTCATTTCCAAAATTTCCTTCTAATTTATGATTATCAGCATGTACCTTTGTCTTACGTAGCTTCAATGTATTAGCAAAGGTCATTAAATTGTATACCAAACAATCATAGAGTGACACTGTACCGGCATCTTAGTGCTTTGGTGGTTAGTTTAAAAAATAAACCATGAAAATTTTATTTGTGCTACTACTGATACGGATCGATTTGAGAAAATGTTAGTTGACCATATAAATTATAACCTTAAAAACAAAAGGCTATTTCTGAAATCAACTTACCTACATCATTTTAAAGTAATAAATTAGACAATATGCTTATTGGCTTTTTCAATGTTTGTCCTATACTTAACACCATCCACTGAAACCTCTATACAGGAACTTTTTACTATCAACTGGATCATCCATTTCGCAAATTCTTAAATAAAAAAACATGCCAAGATGTACCAAATAATGCACAGGCTAGTCGCTAGTCCAAAACTCTGTACGTACGTACCTTATTAAAAATGATGTATGCTACGGATGGAGTTTAGCCCAAGTACCAATAGAGATCTTCAATTTCCAGTCCCATATGCCCAACCCTACAACTTACATTTGATTCACATGGATACACTACCTTGCTTTTTTTTTTAGTGAAATACACTACGTTGATATCATATTGTGATGGCAACAGTATACTTAAACCTTCATAGGAATATATATATATGAGCATTTTGTATATGACTCCGACCTACGACACCGAACACCTGTACCAAAATTCAAACGATTATTATTCCAGATTTCTGATTCATAACTGTGCACCAACGGAAATCCCCATACCTTGAGAAACCAATAGGCTCGCTGTATAGGATTACAAATAGTGTTTGAAAAAAGTTCCCAAGTTGTTGGATTCAACCCTCCCATGGTGACAAACATTGCCGGTAAGGCTAACTCTAGTGAAATTTCTTTTGTTATTCTTAATATGAAGTAGGAAGAAAGCCTACACATGCTTGATGAACGCATGCTACAAAACATGAAGAAATAGCATACGAGTCCAATCTTCCCAAAAAAATATATTGCATAAACAAATAAACAAAACATATATGTCGATCTATAGAAGAAATATAGAGTCTGCTTCATTATAAAGGTTGTGTCCAGAAAAAAAAACATTTTTAAAAAAGAAATTGATATATAGAGGCAGCAAAAATAAACGTATACCTGGTTTTGTCATTGAGAATTAAGAACAAAATAAATCCAGTTAAAACTGAACCAAACAGATACCAGATACCGTTGAATCTAAGTTGTTTTCCATGAAAAAAAACCCGTTATCAACCATGGAAATATGTACATGTTTATTATTGCATGTTGATGCTTTGTTGAGTCTCCATGGTCAGTTGATTTGCAATATTGGTATAATGAAAGATATATGATCTCTTATTTCATCGACAATTTTTGTTTTCTTTTCTCATCATCCGTATGAACTCCTACACACACACAACATATACACATGGTGGTTACTTTGTATTATGTAAAAGCTCAACTCTAAAGTTCAAATTTATAATACTAACCACTGGAAAAACCTATGAGGAAATCAATAGGATTCATACCTAGAAGTGGTTTTTTTTTTGCCACAACTTGAATGCATTTCACCTGGAAAACTGCACTTGTGAATCCATGGAAGGCGACTTTCTCCCTAATTATTATTCCTCAAAATTCTAACATCTTTTTACTAAAAATAGTATTCGTTCCAGTTTTGGTGATGAAAATATGGATCGATGCTTCCTTGATTATTGCAGCACGAAACCTAACTATATATAGGGGGATAAAAACTTACCAAAAGACATGTCTTTTGATCCGTTGTTATTTAACTGAAGATCGAAACTTTGAACAGAAGAAATATTTTAGAAATCATATCTCCATACACTTCTGTTTCACATCCAGTTTATATTTCAAATTGTAGACTGTGTGTGATTCACGCCCATCGATGGATTCAATCTCCATACACTTCTGTTTCACATCCAATCTATATTTCAAATTGTAGACTGTGTGTGATTCACGCCGATTCATGGATTCAACATTGGAACAAAAAAAAAAAAAAAGGAAACATATACTGGTTTAAAACATTGGAAACTCTATAAATAGACAAATCTTTAACACTGTCTTTTGCGGGGAGATATCATTAGCATCTTCAAACAAATCTAGTAAAAATATAAAAAAAATCAAGAAAACAAATACCAAGAATACCAAAAAATATTTATTCACGATTCTATACCTTGCATGAGTTTACTATCACGAACACGAAGCTCCAGAATAACCGTTTCAATACTCATGAGCTCCCGATGCCGCAGCAACTGATCACACTTTTGAGTTATGCAGAACAAAAACAGAATGGATTAGACAATAAAACCGTAAACTGGAAGAAATAGAAAAACAAAAGCAACCTAACCCTAGCAAAAAAAATGGAATATGCAAACAAACGGATTTTGGGAATAATATTAATTAACATATTAAAATTCACATAATTTTCTATAATTTTGGATGGGCGAATATAATTTTTATGATTCACATTATATGCAGAGATATTCGTCTCCAAAAAATCTAGCGATCTTTTACAATCTAATAATAGATATATTTTATCCTACCAAAAAAAATAGATACATTTTATTATTTTATTTTCGGAATGTCATATTGAATATTTCGCTTCTTTTTTGCTTCGTTGTTTTTTTTCTTGATATTTTTCTATTGTTCTCCTAATGATTTTTTTTTGTTTTTGTTTTGCAGAGGATCAATGATTAAAGTTTGTCTAAGTTTTCAATGGAGGAAGAAGTATACTCTGATGATCAACGGGTAAACAACATTTAATTCCAGGTATTAGTTGATAAAATTTAGAACATGATCATAAATTTAGATCATATGTATATTTGTTATTTTATTTTTATTTTCTTATTCAAAATTGTAATCCTAAATTTAGGATTAATTTAATTATCTACAATTTGGAATTGTAATTAGGATTATTTCATTGGAATTGATTTCTTGGAGTGTAATCGGACATTGGACATTGGAAAATTTTATTTCATTTTCTAATAATTTTATGATTTGTTTTGATGATGTGATTATTATTATTTCGAAGCATTTTGATTATGTGATGATAAAATCATGATGTGTTATATTTATTAATTTATTTTACTTTAATAATTTTATGATGCTATTATGATTTTATTTATATTTTACATATATATATATATGTGTGTGCTTTAATGCAAGATTTTAATTAAGATTTTATAAATTTAATTTTTTTAATAATAAATTTTTTCTTGAATGTGATTGGTCGGAAAACATATTGTAGGGCTAAAAAATTCTCCTTATTTTTAATTGGTCAAAATTTTAAATGGTGGGGCCAGAATTATTCAGGAGCTCCAATTAATGAGAGCACTAAAAAAAAACTCTATTTTTATATAGAGAATAGATAGATATATATCCACTCAACCGAGTGAACTCGGAGAAGACCAGTTACCCCCTAATTTCTGTGCTCATTCTTTGATTTTGAACAAGATAATCTTAATCAATGGAGGAGATTCGAAACCCCTTTCTCTGTGCTCACATGTTACATCACAAAACCCTTCCTTCTTCATATCAGGGTTTGATTTGTTTCTTCTTCTTCTTCTTCATTTGTAAGGGAGGGTAGAGATCATGTTTGGGTATACTTGGGAGGAGGATGGAGCTGATGATTTTGATAGGAATGGTTGATTTTTCATTGGTGATGAGAAATTTGTCTAGTTTGTGTTGACATTGAAGGGGATGAATTGGTTAATGGTGATGTGTTTTGTGAGAAATTTGGGATTGGGAGTTAGAGAGATGGGTTTGTTAGTAGATTTGAGCTGGGTTAGTGTTAATTATGAAAAAAATGTTGAAAATGTTTGACGGATGCGATAAACTTAGGTCCTAGTCTTGTTTCCATTTGGTACAAAAATTGGTTGTTCTGGTGTTGATGCTTGTGGAAAGAAATGACTAAAACAACCAGGGAAACAAAACTGAATGCTTACAGGAAATGTGGTTAGTTCAAAACACAAGCCTAAACCACAATAAGATTATGGTGAACTCTTACACTGATTATATATAATTGCTTGACAGGGGCAAAGGCTGAGGCTCCGCATTTACCTGCTGGAAAATGTATGGGAAGTGCATCGTAGTGATGAAGTCTGCGGCGCATAAAGTCCAAGACTTGATGAAGTCTGCGGCGCATAAAGTCCAAGACTCCAGCATTTCTCTGCAGTGAACTCAGAGATGCATAATGGGAGAATGATACATAGTTAAATTTTAGGCAATTCCAACATTGGTAGTGGTGTTTTGGGGACCTAGTTAAGTCTTACAAGAGTTGTTGCAGAAAGGATGATTGATTTTGTAATGTCAGGTCTCGAGGGAAACATGGGCTGAATTTTCTCAAGCAATCAGTCAGTGTAGTGTTTATCTTATAAGCAAAATAAAGACTATCTGTGTTTCATTCTGTTTGCTGGGGAGCATAACGGCATAAAGTCAGAGGCTCCACCATTTGTCTACAGGAAACTCATAGACAGATAAGTATAATTTGAGGCAATTACACTGGTGTTTCCTGTAACCTGGTTCAGTCTTGCAAGAGTTTGTTAACCAGTCTTTAGCAAGTTGAGTTCAACATAGGTGTTTCAGGGCAGAAGGTGTTACAGGCGGCTTAATTCCGTCTTACGACTAGTTTGTTAACCAGTTTATTACCTTCTAACACATACAATCTGTTGCAAAATACTGTATAGTAGATTTCTGACATCCATTGAAGTACTCCAGAGTATGTAAACTAGCTTGTATTTCATTCTCTAACGAAAATTCATTCAATAAAGCACTACTTAAACAACTTCGTGCAGGTTACAATCGTCGAATATTTGATTCCATTTACTGAACAAGTAAAACAATTGAAATTGAAAAATGGAAGCATCAGTTCTTTCATTTGAGCTAGAAAAGTATGAATCTCAAAAAAGTGTTCTATTTCTATCTTATATCCTAGAGGCAGAGAGAGAGTTCAACATCATATAAGGGACCAATCCATCACAGTTAGCTTGATAACTAAGAACCAGCAGTGGGAGAAATAAATGTGAAGCTAAAATAGAGTAGCGGCAGCTAGCTACTTCTGTGGTTCCTTTGGTGCACCGTCCACCACTTCTTTGTTACTCGAGCTTGAAGAACTGTCAGGCCTTCTATCACGATCAGAATCATCACCAGCAGCTGCAGAGGACAAATCTAGAGAAGTGTTGTTAAGCCTTGTATTACGATCACTGGCATCAGCAGCAGCAGCATTTGCAGACTGTACATTTGTGGAAGAGCTGTTAGGCCTTCTGTTACGATCATTGTTAAGCCTTGTATTACGATCACTGGCATCAGCATCAGCAGCATTTGCAGGCTGTACATTTGTAGAAGAGCTGATAGGCCTTCTGTTACGATCACTATCACCACGAGCAGTTGAAGGCTGAAAACATGATGGCCAAGATATCATGAACCGCCCTTTCTGGACATATGTATATCCAGATACATTTTCCCCTGTAGAAGAGTTGTCAAGCCTACTATTCCCTTTTCCAGCGCCAGCTGCTCTAGATGGATCTGCGAACAAATGCCTAGGGAAAGATGCACAAGAAGTTGGCTTAGGAGACGAAGATGATGACTCATGACTGAACCTCGACTTCCCTGGTGGAGGCAAAGGTGCACGATCCTGAGCAAGAGTTGCCGACGAAGCCGTATTCTCAGTGTTGCCTTTGGGACTGCTTGCATCTGTGCTTGGAGGTACTCTTCTTCGGAACAAGTTTATTCTTTCTCCTTTATCACTACTTATCTTCAAAGACTTCTCACCAAACTTAAAAAAGCTAGGTATACTAGGCTTGCGTTTCCTTGGGTTTGCATCATCTGAGGTTGCAGTTCCTTTCCTGCAATCAAACAACTCAAGCCTTTAGAAGTACAACACAAGATAGGCTTTCAAAGGGCAAATGCCCCCCATGTATTATGCTGGCTCCTTTACTGAACAAAAATAAAGATTAAAACTTCGAATATTCAATCTTCGGGTTACTGAATCTTGATTCAAAGATTGAATCTTTTTGATAAATTTAGGGTTTTAGAAGAAATGGGTTGCTTGATTTTTATTTCTACACTGTTTGACGGTTTAAGCTGATGTAGGGGTTTAGGAGGGGTTTGGCAATTGCAACAGAAGTTAGCTTTGAAAGTAGGAAGAGGGAAAATGGGAACCAGCACACTCGGCACTTTATTTTTACAACCAACTAGGAACATTTTGTAGGTTAAAATTTGGGTAGAGGATGCACTTATAGTCTGCGCAAACATATTAATGGCCTCAATTTTGTTTTCTAATTTGATTTTGGTGGTTGATGTCATTTATAGATGAAATTTTTTGCAGGAAGGAAAAACATTACCCATTGATACCTAATTAATTTTAGACCAAGAGATGCATCATTAGTCTCTCCACTGGCCAAGACAAGACAGACTTGATAGTTGATACTGATATAGTAGTGTAACTCAAGCTCATTTGTCCTAATTCTAGAGGTATCTTTTAAAGACTCAAAGTCAGGTTTATAGTCCCACATTGTGCTGTTAGAAAGAAATTTATCTGCTTAAATATGACAGACAATCACATAACTACTGAGCAATGATATAACAAGCATAATGTGGAAAGGGTTCCCATAACTTTCAGATCCTCTGAAGAAATTGTGCCGCATATGAGCTCACTCTTTTTTTTTTAGGATCCATCTCTCTTTCTTCCGAGAAAGAATTACCTGACATAACGAGGGACAGCCAAAATTCTGCTCAAGATCATACCAATGAAAAAATTAATACTCTTAAAGTTTATTGTGAGTCTAGAGCAACTTGGGAATTTCGATTTCCTGTGCCACCTGAGAAGCAAAATCAGATTCATCGGAAGTCAGCGGTCGGGTGACTCCGAATGCTGCATCTGTTAGGCCTCCTGGGCATATGCCCAGTTTGAGCCATGCTCTCATAGATCCTGCTTTGAGAATTTTTGGACTAAGCAAGAAGGAAGATACAATAAAATGTGTCAGGTACCAAAATCAATGCCAAAATGAAAAATAGCTACTGACCTTTTGTGTCAGGTACCAAAAATCACTTTTGACATATTTATGCAATTGTGTAAACAAATCACAAGAATTCAAATAAGACTAATGCTAGCACACGCTGAAGACCGTGGTATGGGGATGGCAGAATATCTAAGACTTACTTGTCGGAAAGTTAAGCATGCCGTAGTCGATAAAATGGCTTCAGATATCCTAGATTTTATCATAATATCAGAAGGTACGTAGTTTGTTCTTTCGCATTTCTCCTTTTCATTTTATGCATTGAATTTCATTAGTACGGATGTGAACTTAAACTTTTATCTCCCATCAATGCTGGAGTTATGTCGTAATACTTCAAATTACTTTTCTAGAGCTTGTATCGTTTGCGCTTCATCTCTATGCCCAGCTGAATTGGCCTAAAGTGCAAACAAGACTACCAATTTTGTAACTTGGAATCCAAATTGATCAAGGAGTTTCTCAAGTATGATCAACAAAATTGCACTCCGAAACTGAAGCTTTAAGTAGAGAGGCAGGCAATGCAATGAAAAAAAAAAAAAAAGATTGGGGATAGCCCCGGCAACGCTGTTGCTGGGCCAGCCGCTAGTTTCCGCCTGTCTGGTCGCTTGCCAATCCCCAGCAAAGGCGAGCTACGGGTTGAGCTACAGATCCTGTACGCTTAACTCGATGCCAGTTAAGCTGGTCTTGCCGGATATAAACCAAAACCAAATGAGTAATTTAGACGATGTGGGACTAAGCTATTATAAGTCTGTTTGTTTAACTTTTCCTCCCGGGCAAGGGATAAGTGAAATTTTGGAATCCTAAAATGATTCCCGGATTAGGAATGGGATTTCTTATGATTTCTCTCTTACACAAAGATTTGGAAGAAAAGGAAATGATTGACTGGATGGGAGTTCGTTCTACATTTATCAGTCAGTGAGTTTTTTTGGTTTTGGAGTCATCTTATCAGTTACTGACAAAGCAATTTCCAGTCAAGGACATGGTGAATTCTATAAATCTTTGGAGGTACACTGTTGTCTCAACTTCCTTATGAAATGTATAGAAGTTTTACTGGAGATTTAAGGGAGAAATCTCATCTGGAGGTAACCATGCTTGAGCAGCAGCTGATATTGTTGCTAGTAGCTAGCTTGTAAATTACCTCTTGAAACCATTGAGGGAGAAAGTTCGATAAGAAAAGAAGGTTAGCATTGGAAAAAAAAAAACAATTGCATTACAATTTCAGCTCATTAGATGTTCCTAAGTTACTCGTACAAAGATTCCAACCTGTGATGGGATTCAATAAGAAGATTTAACCGCAATTTCAGAAAATAAAAATAAAAAAAGAACAATTTTCCACATCCATAAAAAGTGCAGTAAGAAAACACAAGCATAGTGGTAAGGTATAGATGCTACTTCTTGAATACATTACATATTTGCAGTAAGAACAATTTTCCACATCCATAAAAAGTGCAGTAAGAAAATACATTACATATTTGCAGCGTTCAAACCTGACCAACTTATAGTCCCCAATTTCGGAATCATAACCAAATCCATACGAGTATGCCTTTCCACCACTGAGCCTCGATTCAGGGCTTGATTCCGGGCTCCACTTAAATGTATCCGGCAGTGTTTGTATTTTCTTGAACTCATGGATTCCAGATACACTCTTATTAAGTTCTAAACAGACCAAACCATTACAAGAGCTAATAATTTCAACTAACTAATGGATTTTGATACTCGAATGGGTAATCAATTCCAACAGCTTCATAATCAGACAATAATAAAGAGTCACTTCTACTAGCTATGGAATTCACTGATGTTTCTACAAACCAAGAGACTGAACTTATCGTTTTCAATAGAATGATTGAGATTCATTTGAACGAAATTAGGGCTTTGTAATAATCTTGAGATGGATTTCACGATCTCGTCGGGAAAATGACCAACACCTAGAATCAGTGGGTGTGCGCCAGGCCCTTTGCAGTAGTAAAAAAAGGCTTGGGAACCCCAGTATCCTAATGGACAGCAGTTCGTTTGGTTAAAGTTTGGGTTTGAAGATTGGCAGGAGGCCGCGCGGACGCGTTCCTCCCTCAGGAACAAATTATGACGTAGACTCTCCCTCAATGGGGAGATCTTAGGCGAGCACCCTTCCAGAGTGCAATGGAAGTCGCTAACCTAGGCCATGACCCTTCATGATCAGCCATAGACCCCGTCCAGGTAAGTATGGTGTCTCGTTGCATTTCAAGCTTCTCTTATAGGTTTGTTTTCCTTCTGTTTATTGCTGCCTGAACGATGTGGGATTATTAATAATATTTCGTGGGCAGAGGTTGGGCCTATAATCTTTTTCACAACATTGCGCCCAAAAGCAGTACGTCTCTTTAGCCATACCAAGTACCACTGTACCAGAGTATGGGTGTGAGATGATTGCTTTTGAATTGGTAACTTCTGAAAAAGAGTTTTCATTTTGATTATGGAACCCCGTTTTTTGAAAGTACAAAAATCTTCCAATTGGAGTTCTCCAAAATGACTAAGACTTCAAATTTTTCAAAAACCCCCCTTTAAATGCTATAGCATGAAGAGCGGATACATTCTAAATTACATAAGAAAGGATTTACAGAATATCATTATTTTGGGGCTGGGAGCTTACATTCTGCTCAAGATTTTTATTAACACAAAGGAAATGTTAAACTGCAGTTGCGTTGAGTGTAATTGGTCACGAGCTAAGTTCAAGATTTTCTCCCGACTTAGAATTCTAGATTTTAGCCTTCATTGAGCTTTCTAAAGATGTGGATTTTTCATTTTTCAGTATCTTTCATCATTTGAATGAAGTTGTAATTCAGGTGCTCTTAATTGGCCTCAGCAAAAATAGAAATCCATAAAGTATAGATATCTTACTGTAAGTGCTTCTCCAACATATATATAAGATGCATAGCATAAGATCTGTTTCGACTGAAAGACATAGAACACATTCGAGCACAAGCACAGGGAACTAGATATATTCAAGTTGATGAAGCATGTGCAGAGATCTCAATGTTTATCTTAGATTTGGTTGGGGTGCGCCAGGCCATTACAGTAGTGTAACGCAAAAGCGACGCGAACTCCCCATGAAAAAATTAATTTAGTACTATCACGATGGCTCACATATCAGATATTAAACCGATAAGAACAGATACTACACTTGATCTTAGCCAAAAGGCAGAGAAAGGTACGCTTCTTCCTGATTCTGGTTTTTTCTTTTATAGTGTCTACTTTCCATGCCTCTGCTCCAGGCTAGTCTATGTGGGACTAAGTCTTAAGTTCACCAGCTGTCAGTTCAAGTTCAGGAATTGGTTCTGGATATGGGTCTACAAAGCTATGTTTCTGATTCTTTGGATTCATGGCTTGGAATTTTCTTGTTTATGATGTTTTCGGTAACGAGCCACTTTGATCTTTGGCATTTTAATCTCTAGTACTGCAAGTTATCTCAGTCATCACTTCTCACATTTGTACTATTGATGGGTTTTGCTGGTTTGCAGCTAGTAGTAAAAATGGCTTGTGTTAACCAAATTTGAATTGCTCATTTTTTGTGTTTTTTTTTCATAATACTACTGGATTTCATCAACTAGTAGAAGTTTTGTTTTGCTTATGTTGCAGTGAGTATATAATGTCAGGTACTACCATCTTATCTTACTATCTTAATATATATATATATATATATATATATATATATATATAATATTATAATATAAAGAAAATAGGGACTTTTCAATTGTGGCCCCATTTTTTACTAAACTACCCTCGATTATAAATCAAAATAGGATTGGTAATCTACACTATGTGGGACTAAACTTTGCAAGCAAAATAAAAACGAAAGCAAAGTTTTGAAACCTTCGTTTTGTCTGTCTTATGCACTCTCTCTCTCTCTCTCCTCCAGGGCAAACGGATAACTGACAATTTGAAATCCTGAAAATAAGAATGGATGGCTTCACAACCTGTACTACTCCTCAAAAACTCAATTAGAAAATATTTACAGATTTGAGTCTTTGTTCTGTTCATTTCATATTGCAGTTTATCTTAAAACTGAACAAAAACTTAACGATTGATTATGCCAGGCATGCTGGAATTGGTCATGGGATGAGATGGTACACTTCAATCTTCCAGCTACATTTGATTTTGTGTACAAACAAACAGCATGACAAATTTTTATCATGTTGGACATTCTTTCTTTGGCCAAATTTGTATGTTTAAGAGATCCTTTTCCCAATCGGTTTTTCTTCACTCTATCGGCTCTCGTAGGCGTTTGATTGTCGAATTAAAGATGGTTCATTTTTAGTCTTGGTTTTTCAAATTTCTGTTGCAAGATATGAAACACCAAACTTGAGTTATGCCCAATTTCTCTCCATCTCCAAGACTAATGGTCTAAAGATATTTACTTTGGCCTAAGAGATTGTCAATGATTCGCAGCTTTTGAACTGATAACACAATAGTTTCTTGAATGATTCAAAATTTCTTATAAAAGTGATATAGCTACTAGCTACGTCATGATAATGATCAACGTCCATAGTGGGAACAATTGTCAAATTTATAGTATAGCAATTGGATTTCATAACCAAGTTCAGGAGGCTTTTCTCAGTGAACAAGCTGGCAGATCAACTTCTATTTGGATTTTGGAACTTTTTGCTGATTTACTCCGGGACATGTTTGATTTAAGCTAATGATGTTGCAGAAAGGAAGAATAGGAACATTTAGGAAATGGCCAGGGTAATGCTCCATAACAAAAACTTACCGTTAAGGTTTTGGGGAGAAGATGTTTTCACAGCATGTTATTTGATCAACCGTGTATATCTTCGGTCGAAAACCCTAAACACTCCTTATGAGTTGTGGTACGGTAGGAATCCCAACTTACATTATCTCAGAGTGTTTGGAAGTAAGTGTTACATTATGAAAGATCGAGAACAGAAAGGGAAATTTGATTCTGAAAAGACGAGGGTACCCAAATATACCTCAATCTAAAACTTTTCCAAATATACCTCAATCTAAAATTTACATTATCTCAGAGTGTTTGGAAGTAAGTGTTACATTATGAAAGATCGAGAACAGAAAGGGAAATTTGATTCTGAAAAGACGAGGGTACCCAAATATACCTCAATCTAAAACTTTTCCACCTATAAGTCCTTTCTCCGAAAGTGATTGTCTATGGACTGAGTCGAGACAATACAACTAATCGGTTCACATTTCGTGTGATCGTCTATGGATACGAGACTGAGACAATACAACAACGAAGTATGATTACTTGATAATAGGTTCGGACTTAACCAAACACTATAGGATTGCTATCAAGTAATTAGGAATTAACGTTTGTGTATTTTACTTCTAATTATAATAAATCAATTATAATTGCGGAAATAGAAAAGTAAAAGACACAGCAAGATTTTGTTAACGAGCAAACCGCAAATGCAGAAAAACCCCGGGACCTAGTCCAGAATTGAATACTCTCATAATTAAGTCGTTATACAAAATCTAAACCAACTTCGTATAGTTGAGACCAAGCAACTAAACCTATAGTTCACCTAGTTTCCTCAGTATCCCTGCGCCTCCAACTTGTAATATGTCACGCACTTGGAACAATTCCTTTGGTTCGTATTCCAAACAGTAAAGGAACAACAAATCTGTTCGGTAACAACTCTTTTCAACCAACGTGATATGAGTTTGACAAAAGGCTCTTCCGTTTATCCCAATAAACTCCTTTGTCGGGTTTTTAAGTCAATCTATTCAACGACTACCAAAGTAATTGTTTAGACTATGCAATCAATAATATGATCTGATCAAGATACTAAATACTGATGCCGATCTACACAACTAATCAATCCAATCTAGCAAAAGATAAACCGATTATAGTTGGATCCCCAGCCGATCAAGTTTTGTGCACACCAAAGATTATGAACCCAAATAGAAATCTTCTTTGTCTTCAAATCTTCTTAGATCTTCAATAAACACCTGCACACAAACAACTTGAATCTCTTGTGATCAATCACACACAGAACGGAGTCTGTTAACGATGGATTATCACAAGACTTCTTTAGATCTACAAACATTTCTAAAGATCCCCGTCGACATTTCGATCTTGATTGAGTGAATCTTATATCATAAGAGAAGATTCTCAAGCATAAACAAACTAGGTGCAATCAAAGTTCAACAACCGTTAGTCAATCAAATCAATCGAAAACTAATAATAAACCGCAATTATCTAGTTTCCCACCAACGGTACTCGTAGAGCTTCTCAATCCCAAAGAAGTCTTTAAAACGAGCGGTCGTAAGAGATTTCGCCTAATTAGGTTACTTTCCTCTCCGAATAGACGGCTCCACCAGTAACAACACAACTATGTAGTTTTGCTGGCTCTGAGGATTAATTTGCTCGAAATGCAAACTTCAATATTTATAGACAAAGGAAGTTTGGACACCAAGGAATTTCCAAAACCGAATATTCTCAAAGATATGCAATAAAGTCCCAAATCGGTTTTCATAATTCCTGGAAATGCTCTGTCCAAATATTGACCGAAATCTCAATAGAAAATCTCCAATTAGTAAATGCACATTACTAATTTTTATTTTCTAAAGATATGCATTTAATTGCTGGAAATTAAAAGCATATAAAACTAAAAACCTTAATTAAAAGATTCTCAATTTATTTCGATCCGGGATTTTCCTTTAGTTATTAAGGAATATCTTTGAACAATAATAGATAAGAATTACTGCACATGTTCAAAGTATGTCGACATCTTTACTTTGTAAATCCTTTTTCATATTTACAATCTTGGAACCGATTTGCCACACTTCCAAACAAGTTTAGAATTGGTTCATCTGACTTCCAAGAACTATGTGATTGGTTATCATATCAAATCACCAATCATTGGTTTAATGGTTCTACCAAAACAAGTTTCGGTTCTACCTCCATGTGGGTACTAGGATCAGCCACACTAGTTTCCAAAAATTGGTTGACTAAGTACCAGGATCGGTTACCACACTTTTATGGTATTTACTTGTGATCGGTTGCACAAGTCATAGGATCAGTTACACAAATTACTAAGACTTGTTGCACCTCTTACAAGGATCGATTCCACATACTTATGATCGGTCACACTCTTACTAGGATCGGTTACCCAATGTCTAGAGTTGGTCACACCAATTACAAAATATCGATCACACCATCTCAGGTGATTACTTAAGATCGGTTTCACTAATAAAAGTCACACCAATACAAAAGTCAGGCCTTGTGATTAGTTTTACCAAGATACATAAACAAGTTATGAACGGTTATACTAAACACACATATTGGTAATCCAAAGATTTGCAATGAATAACAATACCAATAAGCCTAGCGATTTCCCTTTCGATTCACAAAAACAAGTTTATGAATGTACTTCCTTTAAACGAATGTAAAACATTGTTTCCTAGAACGAAATCTTCACCCATACCCATACATAATCACAATAGCATTCATACGATTATGTCGATATCTTATATACGAAGTTCAAAAGATAGACGTTATACTTCGTATTATAATTCCTTAATACTATGTCTAACTAGAGTATAATCATTCACAGCTTCGCAGTTATGTTTTCAATATGCACGACTTGAAAGATACATTAGGAATGAAACAGTTCAAGTCAAAATATTACTAACCTCAAGAGGAAGGATGATGTCGTTGATGTAGCTTTTTACTTCTTCACATTCTTCAAGTCTTCGAGTAATACTTGTGTGTCTCATATCCTAATAACTTTCTAGTTAACCTATACGAAGTTGACTCTAGTATATAATCAAGCGACCCTTTAAATGAGTTTTGGTTCTCTAAAATATGACAACCAAACTTGACATACCAACGCTTGGTGGGTTCAACCGAGCAATGCTCTAACAGATTCTAAAAGCGATTAAGGTATCTTTCTTGGCTATGCTTCTGATAGTCGTGGTTTTCGAGTATTTAATCTTTGAACCCAAGTTATGATGGAATATGCAAATATCATCATTGATGATCTGAGCAATTTTCATCATGATAACCCTCCTGTTGAATTTCCTTCAACTGAGACAATTGAGAAAGTCAAGGAAATCCCAAAATCAGTTGAAGTTGTTCCAACAGTCACTGATCCTGATATTTCCAGTGATGAGGAGAAGAGCACTGATCAGGCTATTCATGTTGAACAAGAACGTATTCCTCCAAAACACCTCTGGGTTCAAAGGAATCATGATACTAACAGTATTATTGGAGGAAAAGATTCTAAAGCTAAGACAAAAGGACAACTTCAAAATATTTGCAATTTTGGTTGCTATCTTTCGCAAGTAGAACCCAGAAATATTGATGAAGCTCTTAGCGATCCCTTTTGGGTGAATGCAATGCATGAAGAGTTAAATCAATTTCAAAGACAAGATGTATTGGAGCTTGTACCTTGTCCCTCCAATATCAATATTGTTGGTACCAAATGGATATTCAAGAACAAGTCTGATGAATTTGTAACCATAGTCAGAAACAAAGCCAGACTTGCCGCTCAAGGATACTCAAAGAATTAAGGTATTTACTTTGACGAAACCTTTGCTCCAGTGGCATGCCTTGAGTCAATTCGGTTGCTATTAGCTCATGTTTTTTTTTTAAGGTTAAGCTGTTTCAAATGGACATAAAATTCGTGTTCCTAAACGGAAATTTAAAGGAAGAGGTCTATGTTGCTCAACCAAAGGGATTTGAAAATCTTGACTTCCCAGATCATGTCCTTATACTCAAAAAGGAATTATATGGGTTGAAACATGCGCCTCGTGCCTGGTTCGAAAAACTAACTACTTCTCTTCTAAGGAAAGATTTTTCGAGAGGTGGAGCTGATAAAACTTTGTTTACAAAGTGGAGTGGGAAAGATGTTGTCATTGCTCAAGTTTATGTAGATGATATCATCTATGGATCAACTTCTGAGAAAGTTGCAAAAGATTTTCAAGTCTCTCTTGGTAAGGAGTTTGAAATGAGCAATGTGGGTGAATTAAAATTCTTTTTAGGATTACAGATTCAACAACATAAGGATGGAATTTACTTATCTCAAGAAAAATATGCTAAAGATCTTGTGACAAGATTTGGTCTTGATAAGTCATCTCCAAAACTGACACCTATGCCCATTACTGGTAAACTACATCGAGATGAGAAATTAGTAAATGTGGATCAAAAGCTTTATCGATTAATCATTGGAATCTTTTTATATCTAACAGCTACTAGACCTGATATTGCTTTTAGTGTTGGTTGTTGTGCCAGATTTCAGGCTAATCCAAAAGAATCTCATCTTGCAGTTGCAAAGAGGATCATGCGATATATACAACACACTATCGGGTATGGTATATCCTATACTTTTGATACTAACACTAATCTTACTGCCTATTCATATGAAAATTGGGCAGGATGTGTGGAAGAAATAAAGAGTACTTCGGGGGGGATTTACTATGTTGGGTTGAATTTTGTGGCATGGCATAGCAAGAAACAAAACTCACGATCCCTGTCTACATGCGAAGCAAAATACATTGATGCAGGTTCATGTTGTACTCAACTTCTATGGATGAAACAAATGCTTGCTGATTATGGAATTGACACTGGAATAATGAAGATCTTTTGTGATAACTCAAGTGCGATTCGCATCACTGAGAATCCTGTTGAGCACTCAAGAACTAAGCACATTGACATAAGGTATCATTTTGTTAGAGATCTTTATGAAAACGGTATCAGCAATATGGAATTTGTGCCTTTCGAATAGCAATTGGCTGATATTCACACCAAACCTTTAGATACTGCTACATTTCAACACTTACGACAGTCTATTGGTGTTATTTTGGTTCATTAGTTTTCTAGCCTTTTGCCCCTGGACTCATTCATATCTTTTGGGCAATCAAGGCTTAGAACGTCAGTGTAGTGTTATTTCAATTTCATATTTGTTTCTCCGTAGTTAACAGTTCTGTTAGGTATCAAAGTATACTTTTAAATCCTTCTTTTCTTGTGAAAGTAAGGTTGCTCTTGTGTTCTTTCGGGAATGACATTATATGGGGGAGAGTTCTTAATTGAACTTGTGCTTAATTGCCAAATCTTTGTGGGAGTGCGGCTGTGGAATATTATATGAGTTTTCTTGTATCTCTATTAACTCCTTGATGAATGCATTTAGTTTCAGCTATATGATTGCATCTAAACAAAGTTGATATGTTTTCCTTTGGTCATGATGTATCTCCATGAGAATTTCATTAGGATCCCACTAGTTTTCGTACCTTTGCCAATTTATATTGACAAAAAGGGGAAAAATTAATGTGTAGTTCACACTACAAATACATATGGTTTACGGATCATTATGTAAGGGGGGTGGTTTTCATGTGAGATGAAGTATTGACAAAGAGGGATTGATACATATCACCATAGTATTGTTGTCAAAGTTGTGATACAATTGGACTTTGATGCTGTGTAATAATACTATGTCACTGTATAACAATGATTGAGAGCAACTGTTTTCTCATTGTTATAGTTACGGATCTTCAACAACTATGATGCTGAGTTGAACACATTGAGAATCACTGGAGTACTTGGAAGTGACGAAGATTTCGAGTAATATTGAAGAAACAAGGAGATCAAGCATTTGGATTGAGAGCTGCAAAGTTTATTTATTTTGTAATCCATATGTATTGATAGTTTTGTCACTAAAATTGACAAAGGGGGAGATTGTTAGAGCAATACTCGGTCGAACTCGCAAGCGTTGCTATCTCAAGCTTGTTATCAATTTTAGTTGCCAAAACTATATGTCTTGATTTCTAGTCTACTTATAGCTAAGTCTCAGATTAGGATAGAAAGTGTAGTTGAGCATTAGACTTCAAGGCATTCATCGATCAAAGACGAAGAACTACTAAGGGGAGCTTGTGGAACTTCATCAACAAATGTTATGTGGAGACTTGAACTCATCTATCACTCAAAAGTCTATCTACTCTATCTCCTATTTGAGACAAAAGTCGTATAGCTATATAGACTTCAATTATACACATTTGATATTTCGAGCTGAATTTAACTCGCTTACATATTTCTCGAAATATGTGTTGGTAAGCTTTCGCTTTAACGAAGTTCATCTTATATTCTTGACGAAAGTCAAAAAGATGATCATGTGAAAATTGTCTGGTAACATCTTACATGATTTGTGTGAGACAGTCATTTGATGTAGACTCGGAATATTTCGTATTGATCATTCGATCACTTGAAAATTGCTTTGAAGCTAATAGTTTGTGTGAGACAGCTATTGTCGTCTTTCGAGAATGTTTCAATGATTGAAATTTGAGTTTAGAACAATTGGATATAAGCACAGTATGCGTACTTGCATATGTGTAATCCAAGTCCGGGAACCATGGTATGCATACCCGTATGCGTACTGATTAGTTTAGTCAAGGTCCGGGAATCAAGTACGCATACCAGTACGCGTACTGGCGTGAGGTTCAAGTTTCGGGACTTTATTGAGTTTGGTGGTATGCGTACCAGTTCGAGTACTGGCGAATCCAAACTTAGTCCGGCCACTTAGGTATGCGTACCCGTTTGCATACTTGAGTTGGTTATGTTCTAAAATCCATTTGTTCATGAACTAATACATTTATATAATTAGGAATGCAATCTTTTGCAAACCGTGGCTATAATGTTCATGAATCGATCCGAGTGAATCAAAATTGATTTTGCTTCAATTGTGTCTTGTATACTTCTACGAGAATATATAAAATTGAACAACTCTAGAACTAGTTTCATTTGAGTCATTTGAACTAGTTAGTCATTTGAACTAGTTATGGTTAAGATGAATAAGGTTGATGTGAAAGTGTTCATATGGCTAACTCCGGTTAACTATTGTTGAGCCAACAAAGGTGCACACGTTTAGGTACGGTTATTCATATCTAAATGAAGTCACTTTTCATTTGTGTGTAACAAGCTAAGTTCGATCTAACGGTTGAAAGATATTAGATTGAGTCTAATCAGGTTTTCATCTAATGGTGAATATTGAATGCTTTGTTGCCAAGGTAACATTGATTGCAAAACCTGATTAATTTGAAGACTTTATAAAGGAGAACTCTAGCAACTGGGAAACCTAATCTCCACACCTCTTGTGTGATACTAGTTGCGACTACAGTCGATTCTCTTTTAACCTTATGTTTTTCACGAAACCCTATAGGTTAACGACTTGAAGACTTCATTGGGATTGTGAAGCCAGACCCAACCATTTTCTCTGTAGTTGCATGTTCTGGTCTTGTTGTATTCTATCGTATTGATTACTATCTTCTCTAAGATTTGCTCGAGATTTTTCTCCGATAGGAAAGATAAAAAGTAGTCACAAACATCTTTGTCTCATCGTTTGTGATTCCACAATATCTTGTTTCGCTACCATATAATTAAGATTATTGTGAGGTGATTGATATTTCGAGGCTGTTCTTCGGGAATACAAGTCTGGTATTTCAATTGGTTCCTGTTCACCTTGATTTATCAAAAGACGGAACAAAACTCATAGGTTTTCTGTGGGAGATAAATTTATTTATTCAATAGACTTTTCTGTGTGAGATGGATTGGTTTATCAAGTATTCGACTTTGGGTCGTAGCAACTCTTAGTTGTGGGTGAGATCAGCTAAGGGAATCAAGTGCGCAGAATTCGGCGTGGTTCTAGAGGCGTAAGGAACGCGACTGTACCTTGATCAGTGTTAGATTGGTTAGGGCTCAACTACATTCCAGTCTGAACTTAACTTGGAGTAGGCTAGTGTCCGTAGCGGCTTAATATAGTGTGGTGTTCAAATCTGGACTAGGTCCCGGGGGTTTTCTGCATTTGCGGTTTCCTCGTTAACAAAACTTCTGGTGTCTGTGTTATTTATTTTCCACATTATATTCTCTATATAATTAAAATATCACAAGTTGTGCGTAAGATCAATCAATTGGGAATCCAACCTTTGGTTGTTGATTAAATTGATTGACACTTGGATATTGGTTTTTGATATTGTCCAAGTTATTTCTTATATTCAATCAGGCTCGCAAATTCCTATTTTTTTGATTGCGGATTGAATTGAAAAATTGAGATATAACTCTTTGATATACTTTTATTAAGATTGAGTCTGACTGTCTAGTTGATTCTCTTAAAAGTATATTGGAATTATTCCATACAGATTGCTAAGCGAAATATTGGGTGTGGTTGTTAAACCCCCGCTTTTTCAGTAAGGTTTTAAAATAAACATTTCTTGTAAAAAAGATCAATTATTACCTATATTTTTAGTGAAAACATCAGTTATCACTTTTGTATTTTGATTATTCACCCTTAATTCTTTATCAGATGGTTTTCAAACAAGCATGTTTTCTTGAAAAACTCATTTTCACCTTGGTTAAAGAGTGAAAAATTTGGTTTTCACACTTGATTTTCGTAGTTATGCAATTGTAATAAGTATTGAGTTTATTTATCAACAATAATAAAGACGAGACATAGACGAAATGTCGAATATAAGAGCTTATGAGCTATCAAGGCGCTAAGGAGAACAACTAATTCTCGAAAGAACCCAACTAATAACAAAAAAACTATTAAAGACTAAATGTTTCAACAAAACATTTTGTTAAGAAGGAGGAGAGGTTTACGAGAGGTTGTTGGTCGCGTAAAAGATTTTGTGGATGAGGAATACAGGTATGTCCCCGATTTTGCTTATGTGTATTCAATTTCAAAGTGTTTGGTCATGTTACATTGCTTGTATGACTATTGTCAATTCTCTCATTTCAGAATGTTTGGAACGTTTTCAATACTTGCCTGACATGATCTATAGGCTTACAACTTGAATAATGTTCATGTTTTAGAGTCGATGAGTTATAGTCAGAAGTATGAACATTGTGATAAGTTTTGTTGTAAAGTATTAATGGATAAGTCCTTTGCAACCTAAGAGCATGGAGTGCAGGTGGACTCCTCCAGCTGCCAATCAATATTAGTTAAAAACTGCAGATCAAATCCCAGGTAGCAGTTCTAACCACCTATTTGAATCCTAATAAAGGCATGTGTATGCAAATTTTGATGTTCATATTTCTCAGTGAAGTATTTTTGACGAATAGATACATTGCCCATCATGATTTAACCTTTGACCTTGAGTACAAGTCCCAGATCGCCCAGAGTTTTTAGCCAAGTTCTACAAAAATGTTCTTAGTACCTATTGGATCTAAAGACTTACTTCAAAGTTCGATTTGGTTGTAGCATGCCATAGATAAATGAGTACAGTACAAGAAAAGCACCTAAGTAGAATTTCTAGTGGATATACTTAACTAGACTTTATTTCTGAATTCAGTTCATATTTGGTTTTCTAGAATCTCGGAGCAACTGCAACGCCAACTAAACTTTGTTATTGCAAGATTGGCAGGGGGCAGCGCAGATGCTTTCCTCCCTCAGGAAAAAATTATGACGTATACTTTCCCTCTTGGGGAGATCTTAGGCTATCACCCCTCCTTAGTGTGCAATGGAGGTCGCTAACCTAGGCCATAGACCTTCTTGATCATCCATAAACCCCGTCCAGGTAAGTATGATTTGAAGTAGAAATCCAAGCTTTTCTATTAGGTTCGTTTTCTCTATCTTTTCGCATACCTAACTTATGTGGGACATATTACCTTTCATTTATTTCTTATTTTAATGGGTAAAGAATGGCCTAATCTTCTTACCAATACTGCGCCTAAAAGCCGTATGTATACCTCTATAAACAAATTCTGGTTGTGAGATGATAACTTCTGAAAAATATATATGGAATAAGTTGTTTTTGTGTTAATGGCGTTAGGATTACACTATTGAAAATAATTTGGTGCTCGATACAAGGGCTGGAATGACATGGTCTAACATTGTTTCCTGAAAATATGGTCATTTTGAAGCAACTGAATTAGTTGGACATTGATCTAATTTATCGTAAAAAAATTTATTGACTAGTTGATATACCTGCACACTTAAGGTGATGTCTAACGAAGGGATGTACCTTCACACTTTATCTTTTGTCCCACACTTCAAGTGTCGTAGCATGGAGAGAACAAAATCTAATTCTCTAAACTAACTTACATAATGAAAACATTTTATACTATTATCTTCATATCGGAAAATATCATTTTTCTGGGACTGCTGAGATTATGTAAGCACATAGGAGATGTTAAACTGGTCACAGACTCCAATTCAATAATCTTGCGAAGACTTAGCTTTTATCAGTTGGATGAACTAGAACAAGTTAAATTGGAACACTTTGCAAAAATGCTAACTTATATATGTTCTGAAAGCACAGACACAAATGCTGAGAGCAAAATCTGGTGTCCAAAATGTTAACATTTCTTACTAATCCAAAACATGTGATCATTCAAGTCAGGTCAAGGTCAAGTCATATGTACCAGTTGAACATTTTTGAAAAATGAAATGATGTTGTTTCTATATGTGCAGGATGAAATGTCATAGTTTATGAATTCAGTGGATCAATGTCTAGGAATCATTTTAGTCGATAATGGGTTGGGTCGCTAATACCGGAGTAAGGAGATACAGTCGTGCCCATGCTACCCTTGATGCTTCACATCCTGTATTACTCATCAACAACTCTATTATAACATTTACAGATTTGAGTATTTGTTTTCTTCATTTCAGATTGCAGTTTATCTTTTACCTGAACAAAAACTTGACGATTGAGCATGCCAGGCATACTTGAATTGGTCATGGGAAAAGATTGTACACTTCAATCTTCCAGCTACATTTGATTTCGTGCACAAACAGAACAATTTTTTTTATCATGTTAGACTTCTTTGGTGAGTTAGAACTTTAAACTAAATCTATAACCAAATCCATTGACATTAGGGTCATCGTGGTTTACTTGTCGTGCCATGGGTATGATCTTGTAACATTTCGTCGACAGATTCCAGAGGTAAAATTCATGGAAATTGCTTCTGCTTGTAATACAACGTACAAAGCCATTACATGATGCTAGTACATCGGTTTATATGTCTCATAATGTTAGTATCCGGATATGGATAGGCACACCCCTTAGACCCAAATCAGACACATGCCCGAATATATTTGAATTTATATCCTTGGAGACTTTCCGTTAACAAAATCTTCATTTTCATATCCGGATAAGATCATCTTAATCAATGGAGGAGATTTGAAACCCATTTCTCTGTGCTCACATCTTACATCACAAAACCCTTCATTTATTCGTCATATCAGGGTTTGATTTGTTTGTTCTTCTTCTTTATTTTTAAGGGAGGGTAGCGATCATGCTTGGGTATATTTAGCAGGAGGATGGAGCTGAAGATTTGATAGGAATGGTTGATTGTTCATTTGTGATGAGAAATTTTGAATGTTGTTTTTGAGTTGTCCAGTTTTTGTTCAAATTGGTTAATGGTTATGTGCTTTCTGAGAAATTTGGGAGTTAGAAAGATGAGAAATTTGGGAATGCTTGGGTATCCCTGAAATCTAAACCACACATATCTTTTGGTTTACAAATTAACCTTAAGCCAAGCAGTGGGATTAGATGCCCTGTTATTGTTATAACCCTAAAAGAACTTCCTCTCAATAGTAGTTAACTGCTAAATAAGATTGTTATGAAGCTAAAAGATGCCCATCTGATAAACATGTACAAAGTTAAGCACATGCTTGATCATAGTGCCCCTGCCTGCTTGAGAAAGAGAAATACTTGACCATGAAGAAAATCTTTGTTCAAAATTTTCTTTAATGGACTTGAAAGATTCTTGCTTTGAGTGACCAAGAATTAATGGAGAGCCTCAATACTTTTCCTTGGAGCTCATAATTTTAACACCAAGAATTTGAGTCAAAGTTTCAACCACCTCAGGTTTAGTCTTCTTACAAAAATGAAATGCAGATTTTTCAAAATTAATCAGTTGTCCCGACTGAGAGCTAAAGTTGTGAAGTAACTCTAGCAAATTATTGACTGAAGACATATTTGCTTGAGTAAAGCAATCATCTGGAAAAAATAAATGATTAATGGCTGGAGCTAAAACAACCACATTAATACCTTTAATGGAAATTTATGTTGAGCATTTATGAGGTGCCTTGAGAAATATTCCATTGCTAAGATAAAGAGATAAGGTGAAAGAGGATCACCTTGTCAGATTCCTCTAGTAGGGGAGAATTCTTCACATGGTGAACCATTAAGCATGACTGGTAAAGAAGTATTGATGATGCACTGATAGATTAGATCACAAAAATTATCAGAAAATCCAAAATATTGAAGTACCTTAAAAGCTTTAGACATGTCTAGGTTTAATGTCAGCCAAACAGTTTGTCCTCTTTTCTTCTTCATAGAATGGATGATTTCTTGAGCAATCACTGTGTTATCACTAATCAATCTCCTGAAACATAGGCAACTTAAAATGGTGAGATAATTTTCTCCGTAAGAGGCTTCATCCTGTAAACCAGAAGTTTAGAGATAATTTTGTAAAATGTGTGACACAACCCAATAGGCCTGTAATCACTAACACTTAGCTTTCTTCTTTCTTGGTATTAGAGAAATGTATGTCACTATGTCTTGTTAATTTGCTGTAAGATATGCTTAGTTTCAAATAACTTTTTCACCATCAAGCAAACATTTTCACCAACAATGTGTTGTTGACTTTTGGAAAAACCAGCTTGAAATCCTTCTGGACCAGGAGCACTACAATTCTCCATGCTTTTCAGTGTAACATGTATTTATGCATTCGAAGGAATTCTTGTGAGCAAAGCATTATGTTCTTGAACGCTGTATAGACTTTCATCTAGAACTGGATTAGTTGAAGTACTATAATTCATGGCAACTACTTGTAATACGACGTGGACAAAGCTTACAGGATGCTAGTATCGGGGATATGGCTAGGTACCCGCCCTAGGCCCATTTTCAAGCACACGCCCGGATATATCCGAATTTATATCCTTGAGCCTTGATTATATCCTTGAAATTTGTCAACAGAATCTCTTCATTTTCATATCCTCTCAACCGAGTGAACTCGGAGAAGACCAGTTCCGCCCTAAAACCTGTAAGTGCGATTCTAAAACCCTAATTTCTGTGCTCATTCTTTGATTTTGAACAGGATCATCTTAATCAATGGAGGAGATTCGAAACCCCGTTCTCTGTGCTCACATCTTACATCACAAAACCCTTCCTTTCTTCGTCATTTCAGGGTTTGATTTGTTTCTTCTTCTTCTTCATTTGTAAGGGTGGGTAGATATCGTGTTTGCGTATACT
Organism: Papaver atlanticum; assembly: GCA_023531105.1. Lineage (NCBI taxonomy): Eukaryota > Viridiplantae > Streptophyta > Magnoliopsida > Ranunculales > Papaveraceae > Papaver > Papaver atlanticum. The sequence continues at coordinate 1,022,487 of JAJJMB010012638.1, forward strand.
TGGGAGGTGGATGGAGCTGAAGATTTTGATAGGAATGGTTGATTGTTCATTTGTGATGAGAAATTTTGATTCTTGTTTTTGAATTGTCTAGTTTTTGTTGAAATTGAAGGAGATGAATTGGTTAACGGCGATGTGTTTTTGTGAGAAATTTGGGAGTTAGAGAGATGGGTTTGTTAGTAGATTTGAGATGGATATGGGATTTGATCCTTACGAAAATGGATTTCTTAGTGTAATCACAGGGATGACTAAATCAACCTGGGAAACAAAACTGAATGCTTGCAGGAAATGGGGTTAATTCAAAACACAAGCCTAAACCACAACTCCTACACTGAATACATATAATTGCTTGACAGGGACAAAGGCTGAGGCTCTGCATTTACCTGCCGGAAAATGTACTGGAAGTGCATCATAGTGATGAAGTCTGCGGCGCGTAAAGTCCAAGACTCCAGCATTTCTTTGCAGGGAACTCGGAGATGCATAATCGGAGAATGATGCATACATTAAACTTTAGGCAATACCATTATTGGTAGTGGTGTTTTGGGGACATAGTCAAGTCTTACAAGAGTTGTGGCAGAAAGGATGATTAATTTCGTAATGTCAGGTTTTGAGGGAAACATGAGCTGAATTTTCTCAAGCAATCATAGTCAGTGTTTGGTGTTCATCTCATAATTTGAGGCTCCACCATTTGTCTACAGGAAACTCATAGACAGATAAGTATAATTTGAGGCAATTACACTGGTGTTTCCTGTAACCTGGTTCAGTCTTGCAAGAGTTTGTTAACCAGTCTTTAGCAAGTTGAGTTCAACATAGGTGTTTCAGGGCAGAAGGTGTTACAGGCGGCTTAATTCCGTCTTACGACTAGTTTGTTAACCAGTTTATTACCTTCTAACACATACAATCTGTTGCAAAATACTGTATAGTAGATTTCTGACATCCATTGAAGTACTCCAGAGTATGTAAACTAGCTTGTATTTCATTCTCTAACGAAAATTCATTCAATAAAGCACTACTTAAACAACTTCGTGCAGGTTACAATCGTCGAATATTTGATTCCATTTACTGAACAAGTAAAACAATTGAAATTGAAAAATGGAAGTATCAGTTCTTTCATTTGAGCTAGAAAAGTATGAATCTCAAAAAAGTGTTCTATTTCTATCTTATATCCTAGAGGCAGAGAGAGAGTTCAACATCATATAAGGGACCAATCCATCACAGTTAGCTTGATAACTAAGAACCAGCAGTGGGAGAAATAAATGTGAAGCTAAAATAGAGTAGCGGCAGCTAGCTACTTCTGTGGTTCCTTTGGTGCACCGTCCACCACTTCTTTGTTACTCGAGCTTGAAGAACTGTCAGGCCTTCTATCACGATCAGAATCATCACCAGCAGCTGCAGAGGACAAATCTAGAGAAGTGTTGTTAAGCCTTGTATTACGATCACTGGCATCAGCAGCAGCAGCATTTGCAGACTGTACATTTGTGGAAGAGCTGTTAGGCCTTCTGTTACGATCATTGTTAAGCCTTGTATTACGATCACTGGCATCAGCATCAGCAGCATTTGCAGGCTGTACATTTGTAGAAGAGCTGATAGGCCTTCTGTTACGATCACTATCACCACGAGCAGTTGAAGGCTGAAAACATGATGGCCAAGATATCATGAACCGCCCTTTCTGGACATATGTATATCCAGATACATTTTCCCCTGTAGAAGAGTTGTCAAGCCTACTATTCCCTTTTCCAGCGCCAGCTGCTCTAGATGGATCTGCGAGCAAATGCCTAGGGAAAGATGCACAAGAAGTTGGCTTAGGAGACGAAGATGATGACTCATGACTGAACCTCGACTTCCCTGGTGGAGGCAAAGGTGCACGATCCTGAGCAAGAGTTGCCGACGAAGCCGTATTCTCAGTGTTGCCTTTGGGACTGCTTGCATCTGTGCTTGGAGGTACTCTTCTTCGGAACAAGTTTATTCTTTCTCCTTTATCACTACTTATCTTCAAAGACTTCTCACCAAACTTAAAAATGCTAGGTATACTAGGCTTGCGTTTCCTTGGGTTTGCATCATCTGAGGTTGCAGTTCCTTTCCTGCAATCAAACAACTCAAGCCTTTAGAAGTACAACACAAGATAGGCTTTCAAAGGGCAAATGCCCCCCATGTATTATGCTGGCTCCTTTACTGAACAAAAATAAAGATTAAAACTTCGAATATTCAATCTTTGAATCAAGATTCAGTAACCCATTTCTTCTAAAACCCTAAATTTATCAAAAAGATTCAATCTTTGAATCAAGATTCAGTAACCCATTTCTCCTAAAACCCTAAATTTATCAAAAAGATTCAATCTTTTGAATCAAATTATTAAGAAAAACAAACCTATATCTCTAAATTTTATTGAAACCTATTCTGAATCAAGGTTCACCACCATTAATCCGCATTATTCAAAAGGGGGCAAATGCCCTCCCAAAATCAAGAATCAAGAAAATCAGTACTTACGTGGCTTGTAAAGATCTCTGCAAAGAAGTCATTGTATCTAATGGACTTTTATCACTACTCTGAAGTTCAATCTCTTCATTACCCTGTTTTGATTCATCACCATCTATATCCATAGAAGCTTCTTCCTCCTCCTCCTCCTTTTCTTTCTCTTCTTCAACCATTTTAGCTTTCCCTTTATCCATTGGTGGAAAACACAGTAAAATCACCCACGAATAAAAAAAATTCCCTGTAAATTTCTATCTGTATGTAGAAAGAATGGACAATGATCATCCAAAGAAAGATGATTCTTGAAATGAGATTGTTTGAAAGGTCTCTCTAAGATATGGGTTTTATGTATCGATAAAAAGAGATTAAGTTTTTGATGAAGATGAGTTGGGTTTTGGTTTATAATTCTGCCATTAATGAGTTTTTTTTTTTTTAGGTTATGATCTGTCTGAAACAGAGGAAAAACAGAGTATCTTGAAACAGGGAGAGGGGGAAGAGTGACGTAGAGAGACGGTGAAAGTCGTTTTATAGACAATTTTATCCTCAATCAGGGGTGAAATTGGTATTGAACATATTATTTCTGTTGTGAAGATTTTTGGTGATATAGTGGTAGTGGGGCTGTTGTAGTTTTGTTAATGTCGGATTTATGTCGCTTGATTTTTTTTTATTTCTACACTGTTTGACGGTTTAACTTGATGTAGGGGTTTAGGAGGGGTTTGGCAATTGCAGTAGAAGTTAGCTTTGAAATTAGGAAGAGGGAAAATGGGAACTAGCAAACTCGGCGTATTATTTTCTTAACCAACTGAAAATATTTTGTAGGTTAAAATTTGGATAGAGGACGCACTTGCCGCTTGCGCAAACATATTAATGGCCTCAATTTTGTTTTTTAATTTGATTTTGGTGGTTTGATGTTATCGATAGATGAAATTTTTTGCAGAAAGAAAAAATATTACCTGTTGATAAGCAATCAAATAAGAATTTCGTATAATTAATCTACGAAACAAACGAAACTTGGCTAAGTTGGCCTATTTAAGTGGCGGTCCAGATTTGTCCTTGCAAAACATAATCCTACAAAAACTCAGATGCCACAAAAACTCGAGTTAGCCTATTTAAGCTAGTACTCAGATGCCACAAAAACTCTAGTTAATCACCGGACTAAGAGGCTTAAAATAAACCAGAAGCACATGCAGATAAGCTGGTATCCAAGGTTCTACATGAACTCATCTCATACCAAATTAATTTTAGACCAAGAGATGCATCATTAGTCTCTCCACTCTCCAAGACAAGACAGACTTGATAGTTGAAACTGATACAGTAGTGTAACTCAAGCTCATTTGTCCTAATTCTAGAGGTATCTTCTAAAGACTCAAAAGTCAGGAATCCTATCTCAAATTATTCATAGTCCCACATTCGGCTGTTAGAAAGAAATTTATCTGCTTAAATATGACGAACAATCACATAACTACCGAGCAATGATATAACAAGCACAATGTGGATAGGGTTCCCATAACTTTCAGATCCTCTGAAGAAATTGTGCGCATATGAGCTCAATCTTTTTGCAACAAGTTGCTGTATTTTTTAATAGCTCATCCTTAAGCCTTCCAGGCAGAAACCTCACAATGAAAGAATTTTATACTATATTCTCCATACTTGAAAATATCGTTTTTCTGAGACTGCCCAAATATAACACAAAGGAGATGTTAAACTGGTCACAGGCTCCAGTTCAAGAATTTTGCCAAGACAATTAGCATTTAGCTTTCCAGACATCGTTTATCAGTTGAATGAACTAGAACTAGTTCTTCATTTTTCTTCAGTATTTCATGGTTGTTTGGTTCATTTCAATCTGTTGCCTTAGGCTAAATTGGAACTCTGTACAGAAGTAAGTTTTACTGAGATGCTAACTAGACATGTTTTGAAAGCACAGACACAAATACTGAGCAAAAACTGGCGTCCAAAATGTTAACAATTCTTATAAGCAAGCTCCGTGCTGGAATTACAAAAAGCTGGCGTCCAAAATGCCCTCAACATAGGTTCAAGATATCTATCCAAGGAACTTGGACCTTGGTGTTTTCATTTTCTTATTCTTTTCTAAACAAGGAAACTTGCTTATAAGAATTTTCTTTACGACAAATTAACGGGACCCATCCCTTTGCTACCACCCATTAACTACACTGCAGGACAATCAGGATCCATCTCTAGTTCTTCCGAGAAAGAATTACCTGACATAACTAGGGACAGCCAAAATTCTGCTCAAGATTTTTCACCATAGTCGATAAAATGGCTTCAGATATCCTAGATTTTATCATAAAATCAGAAGGTAGTTTGCAGTTCTCCTTTTCATTTTATGCATTGAATTTCATTAGTACGGATGTGAACTTAAACTTTTATCTCTTGATTTCGGGTTTCTTAGAGCGGTGGGTGATCTTTGCATTGCAAAAAACATCGCTGCCATGGTAAGCATCTGCAATTTCTGCTGCATAAGTTCATGAATATCCTTTAGATACACAATTGGGGAAAAGTCCATCAATGTTGGAGTTATGTCGTAATACTTCAAACTACTTTTCTAGAGATAGTATTGTTTGCCCTTTAGCTCTATTTAGGATGCTTACAATTTTTTTATGTAATTCCAAGCAGATGGATGATATATGAAACATGAGCTATAAACAGATTCTAATTATGGCTGCCAAAGAAAGTAAACTGACACAGAAGAAGCAATTCAATCTCTATGCCAATTAGCAACTTTAATATGAACTTTGAGATTGAAGCATACAGCTGAATTGGCCTATTCAAGGATTTTCTCAAGTATGATCAACAAAGGCTTTAAGTTTAAGCTTCAGAGAGGCAGGCAACGCAATGAAAAAAAAAAAAAAAATTGAGAATGGTCCCGGCTTGGCCAACCGCTAGTTCCGCCTGTCTGGTCGCTCGGCGATCCCCCTCAAGGGCGAGCTACGAGTTAAACTACAGATCCTGTACGCTTAATCGATGCTGTGGAGCTGGTCTTGCGGCATATAAACCAAACCAAACCAAATGAGTAATTTAGACGATGTGGGACTAATCTATTATAGGTCTGTCTGTTTAACTTTTCCTCCCGAGCAAGGGATAAGTGTCCTAAAATGATTCCCGGATTAGGAATGGGATTTCTAATGATTTCTATCTTTCACACAGATTTGGAAGAAAGGGAAATGATATTGACTGGATGGGAGTTCGTTCTTTTTGGTTTTGGAGTCATCTTATCAGTTACTGACAAAGCAATTTCCAGTCAAGGACATGGTGAATTCTTCAAATCTTTGGAGGTACACTGCTCTCTCAACTTGCTTCCTTATGAAATGTATAGAACTTTCACTGGAGATTTAAGGAAGAAATCTCATTTGGAGGTAACCATATTTGAGCAGCAGCTGATATTGTTGCTATAGCAAGGAGAACCCTTGAAAACGTCAGACATATTGTTCAGGTATTCAAGGACTGTGAAGCTCAAAATCGATTTTCCAAATCCACAAGGAGAAACCTACTGGGAAACACAAATTTCATACTAACTCATAGATCCCATGAGCAGGGAAATGAACACTACATAAGAATTTCATTTACATGCACTACTTGCTCCGACCAGAAAGACACAAGCACAGTACATGTGAATAGCAACTGCAGCTAATCCAAATCCAAATCCAAAGTCTTTTCCAGTAGCAAGTACCGGGTCGACTGGAGAATATCTCCCAAAAATATAACATAGTTTTTACGCCGGCCTGTCAGAGCCTTGCACAACTTGCGCCAGGGCAAGCAAAATACTTGACGCTACCCGCGCCGTGATTGTTTATGGGCCAGGTTGTAAGTAATCACCGTTTCAAGGGATTACGAATTCTCGACCATTAATGCGGATATGCTTACACCCTGTCCCTGTTGCAGAAGCTACAGGGTATTTCCCCTTCACATCCTGCCTACTGCAGCGCTACAGGGGTTTTCCCCCCTTCACCATCTGCAGGGTTGTCTTTACGTGTTCGCTGATTTAATGGCATAAAAATTGACGCGGAATATAGATAAAAAAAATGGTGGTTTGTTAGTCGTCGTACCTGAAACCCACCTCTTCCACGCGGAATATTGACGCGGAATATAGATAAAAAAAATGGTGATTTATTAGCAACTGCAGCTAATATCATACCTAAAGAAAGATTATGCCACCAGCTCAATTCTGAGAAATATAAGCATACAACATCTGACTCCATCCCCATTTTTTGCAGGTTTGAACTGCAATAAAATACAGAATTCGGTTTTACAGGCTCGACGCTCAGAGTATCATCTTTTTCAAAACCAGCTTTCTCTAGTAGAGAGGGACTTGCAAACAGCAGTAGATAAAATTTTGACTTACAAGATTGGCAGGAGGCCGCGCGTACGCGTTCCTCCCTCAGGAACAAATTATGACGTAGACTCTCCCTCAATGGGGAGATCTTAAGTGAGCACCCTTCCAGAGTGCAATGGAAGTCGCTAACCTAGGCCATGACCCTTCATGATCAGCCATAGACCCCGTCCAGGTAAGTATGGTGTCTAGTTGTATTTCAAGCTTCTCTTATAGGTTTGTTTTCCTTCTGTTTATTGCTGCCTGAACGATGTGGGATTATTATTTCTTTTTCACAACATTGCGCCAAAAGCAGTACGTCTCTTTAGCCATACCAAGTACCACTGTACCAGAGTATGGGTGTGAGATGATTGCTTTTGAATTGGTTACTTCTGAAAAAGAGTTTTCATTTTGATTATGGAACCCCGTTTTTTGAAAGTACAAAAATCTTCCAATTGGAGTTCTCCAAAATGACAAGACTTCAAATTTTTCAAAAACCCCCCTTTAAATGCTATAGCATGAAGAGCGGATACATTCTAAATTACATAAGAAAGGATTTACAGAATATCATTATTTTGGGACTGGGAGCTTACATTCTGCTCAAGATTTTTATTAACACAAAGGAAATGTTAAACTGCAGTTGGGTTGAGTGTAATTGGTCAGGAGCTCAGTTCAAGATTTTCGCCCGACTTAGAATTCTAGATTCTAGCCTTCATTGAGCTTTCTAAAGATGTGGATTTTTCATTTTTCATTTTTCAGTATCTTTCATCATTTGAATGAAGTTGTAATTCAGGTGCTCACAATAGGTTTGAAAGCACAAGACTCGTATCAAATGCTAAGCAAAAATTGAAATCCATAAAGTTTAGATTTCTTAATGTAAGTGCTTCTCCAGCATATATAAGATGCATAGCATTTTGCTGGTTTGCAAGCTAGTAGTAAAAATGGCCTGTGTTAACCAAATTTGAATTGCTCCTTTTTTTGTGTTTTTTTTTTACATAATTCTATCGGATTTCATCAACTAGTACTAGTAGAAGATTTGTTTTGCTTATGTTGCAAATTTGGACGTTTAAGAAATCTTTTTCCAAATCGTTTTTACTTCGCTCTCTTTGGCATGGGGCAAAGACAGAACCCTCCGTGACAGTAACAGCTTTTCACTCTCTTGGTATCCTCGTCAAAATGGAGATCCAATACTCCACCTCTTGGAGATGCCTGTAAGACGCACAGTATAATCCGTTGTGAATACAAACCTGAAATATATTTTCAGTGAAAGGGTGCGATAGCAAAGAGAAGAACATACCATTTAGGCAAGAAAATCAGATTTTTATCTTTTCGATGATGTAAAATGCCTGATTTTCAACTGGGGTCTCAGCTTCAAAAAAAATTTATGGCATTTCCATAGGTATGGTTATTAGGAATTGGCATGCAGCAATTTGCTAATCCATAAGGCTTGTCTTTGTTTTTAGCTTTCTCTCTTTCTAGTACATCTTCTGTATTCTCTTTTGCTCAGCTGATCCACTTTCCCTGTGTTTCAGTTGTTCTTTTATTAAACTTTGCCCTTCTTGCGTAAAAAAAAAAAAATTCAGATTTTTCCCAACTTTGTGCTCCAATATGGCGCGCCAAGGCACAGTGTGCACTCCCACAAACAGGATCCTGAATGATTGCATATCATAAGCCAGTAAACAAGACTACAAGAGTGAGGAATAAAATGATTATTTCACCTAATTGATACCTAGCTTTGGACATAAAAAGCGAGAAAATAAATCGAATTCAGACCCATGAGGAGCACTTCCAGTTATGATTACTTCAGCAGTTCATCAAACTGCGGCTCCAACTTACCTACAATTTGTCCTGAAGCAAGCTCAACCTATAGAAATCAAATACAATCCATTTTCCACATAGGTTGAAATCAAATACAATTTGTCCTGAAGCAAGCAAGTCCTAGTCTACTGTTTAGTTTACGTTAGTAACCACAAAAATGTGCACTGAGTCTCCATTTGGAAAAGAAAATGCATGCACTGAGTCTGCATTAAACCAACAAAATGTGCATCAAGTCTCCTTATCCATCCAAAAAAAAAGCATCGTCAACAGCAGGGTTCGAACCTGCGCGGGCGAAGCCCAACAGATTTCAAGTCTGTCTCCTTAACCACTCGGACATATTGACTACATTATACTCGCTTTCAACAAAAGCCAGTACTTTGAACAGAAGGATGTCTGACGCGGGGCTAAGATTTTTGCTTCAGAATCAAATCCTGGAATAATCATGTGTGAGACTTGTCTTATTGGCAGCTAACATAGCCTTAACTACTTGTATAAATTTCAAAGCCTAACATAGCCACACTTTGTAATAGATCGTGTATCTGGAAAAAAATGAGGGATTAGAAGCTATCCTCCAAATCCAAAGTCTTTTCCAGTAGCAAGTACCGGGTCGACTAGAGAAAATCTCATAAAAAATATAACATAGTTTTTACGCCGGCCTGTCAGAGCCTTGCACAACTTGCACTACGGCAAGAAAAATACTTGACGCTACCCGCGCCGCGATTGTTTATGGACCAGATGGTAAGTAATCACCGTTTTTATGGGATTACGAATTCTCGACCATTAATGCGGATATGCTTACACCATGTCCCTGTTGCAGAAGCTACGGGGTGTTTCCCCTTCACAATCCTGCCAACTGCAGAGCTACAGGGGATTCCCCCTTCACAATCTGCAGGGTTGCCTTTACGTGTTCTCTGATTGAGTGGAAAAGAAATTGACGAAAAATACAGAAAAAGGGGAAGGAGTTTGTTAGTCTTCGTACCTGAAACCTACCTCTTCCACGCGTATCGCCGCCCTCCATGTCTGTCTGTCTGTCCAACGCCTTCTCTGTTGAAACCTACCTATTAGAAGCTATCCCCCATCATCTCTATATCTGGAATTACATAAGCTTTGTAACCATAAATGACTCTCAAATTTCTGAGATTCAGTCATACCAATCTACTATATGGGGTGTTGTTACCTCGTTTTCTGAAGCAAAAAAGAGAGACTTGTCTTAAGTAATACGCAAAGATAAGAAATAAAAAGTACAGGAGGAGTAGGATGCACATTAACTACTTAGTAAAGCCAGGTCAATGAGCTGGGACGAAGGGAATTTGGGATAAGCGTGGTCGGCTTAGCATCTTTGTAATTTTCTTGTTTTGGGAGCAAATATGTAAAAAAATATTAAAATTTTATTTTTGATGAGGTCAGAATTATAGAATTGACGGAAAACCAATAAAATTACATCATATTGTATGATGTAAGCATAAAAGATGATAAAAAAAAATTATGTTTAATTTAATTAAAATACTTTATAATTTGACCTTCATTTAAATAATCCTCAAATACCAATTAAAATGGGAAAAAATGGACTGGAAGTGAACAAGATATTCCTTCGCCAGTAACAACCACCTATTTGTTAGAAAATCAGTAATAGTCACCCACTTGTCATCCCAAATGTTGACATTGTGATTGTGACCATTTTCAATACTCCACATGTTGTATTCTTGGATGTTTCAGATTCCTTCCAGGATATCTTTCCAAATTCAGGAGTCTCCTGCCTTTGGTTCAGTACTTAGGTTGAGAACATTTTTTTATCTTTCAAATACTTTGTTGTCATAATACTAGACCAGTGGGAGTCTTTTCAGTGGCTAGTCTTCATCTAATTTTAGTCACGATGGCATTATTAAATAATTTTATGTTCATGAACCCCAGCCCTCCTAGCTCTTTTAGCTTGCTGATAGATTCTCAGGCTTTGGGATAACATTTTATGGGGTTGTCAGCATCCTTTCCCCGAAAGAAATATCTTTGTATTTTGTTGAGATATTGGCATGTTTTATTGGGAAGTTTGAAGCAGATCATTTGGTAAATAATAGAAGTAGAAGTAACAATTTATATCAGAGTGACTCTCTCAGCTAGGATAGGGATTTGTTCTTCCAACCAGGGAAATTTTGTTTCAGGTTTCCCACACAAGTCTTGAGGACTCGATTTTGCTTATGTTGGTGTAAAGAGGAGACCTTAGATATCATTTTAACTCCCATGAAGTTGATGATCCTGAATCTCATCAATGTTTTTGCTGAAGAAAATCCCAAATTTGTTGAAATTTATGAGTTAACCAGAGGTTTTGCTGAAGATATTTATGAGTTATCCAAAAATCTAGTGGAGAGTTTTTTGAAAAGTTAACTTTTGGTTGTGTTTCACGAGTTGCAATCAAGAAGAGTAAAAACCAGAAAAATTAGTGTTCTTCTGCTAGCAGGGCCCCTAATTTCTAATATATGGAGCCACATTCATAGATTTATTGAAGACTATAAGCAAGAGTCCTGTAGTTGGTACTGCTCTCATAAATAAACGTGTAAGATGGAGATATTCATGGAAGTAGATGAGAAGGTGAGTGCTTTATAGACTGCAATTAGTTGTTGGCTTGCTATGAATCTGCGGACATATTTAATTATCCCCAGCTCTCAGAAATAAAATTACAAGGGGTAAAGCCAGATAGTGAATCCCGGTTGTGTGTCGAAAACCTGCATGTTTAAGACATGCATATGATATTTTCAAACAACATTTATCTCAGACCTTGTTCCATTCAAGCTTATCAGAATAGGATGTGTTAGAAAATCATCAACACCATCAAGATAGTTAGTCAACATAACATTACCAACTTCAATCTCAATTACATTGGTCCCATTTATCTTCTTTTGCTTGTGAAGATGAAAAGACGAGGGTACCCAAATACACCACAGTCTTTTAAATATCAACCCATAAGTCTTTTACCAATTGTGATCGTCTATGGACAAAGTCGAGATAATACGACAACTATGGTATACACTTTGTGAGATCGTCTATGGATACAAGATAGAGACAATACAACGACAAAGTGCCCACTTGAT
>JAJJMB010012638.1:1059183-1172368 GCA_023531105.1 Papaver atlanticum
CACTGAGTGGATCCTCTGATCCATGAAATACTTTATACTCTGATGGTCAGTGTATATAGTAAATTTATTACATAATAAGTAAGTTCTCCACTTAGAAACTGCTAAGTCTATGGCCATCATTTCTTTCTCATAAGTATATAAGGCCAAGAATCTATTTCCAATACCTTTGAAGGCTATTGGTCTCTTCTCTTGCATTAATGCAGCTCCCGCTCCACTATCACAGGCATTTATTGCTAATTCAAAGGGCTTTATGAAATCTGGTAAGGCCAATACACGTGTGGTGGTGACAGCTTCCTTTAGCTACTGAAAATCTAATTGTGCTGAGTCATTCCATTGAAATATGTTCTTCTTAAGTAGCTCAGTTAAGGGCTTACAAATGAGGCCATAATCTTTGACAAACTTCCTGTAATATCCAGCAAGACCCAAGCCCCTGAGATCTTTTAAAGTAGTAGGAACTGGCGATCTGAGCATGCAAGCAATCTTCTCAGGGTCAGCAGCAACTCCATCTCCAGATATAATATGCCCTAGATAATCAATTTGTGGTTGACCAAAAGAGCACTTGCTAAGTTTATCAAGGAGGGAATGCTCCTTAAGTAACTCCAAAGTGATACTAAGATGCTTGATGTGAGATTCCATATCGGGACTATATATGAGTATGTCATCAAAGAACACTAATATAAATTTCCTTAAGTAAGGTTGGAATATATTATTCATTAGAGCCTGGAAGCTTGCCGAGGCATTAGTAAGTCCAAATGGCATTACTAGAAACTCATAATAACCCTGGTGTGTCTTGAAGGTTGTCTTATGGATGTCAGAAGGATAAACCCTTATTTGATGATAACCATCTCTTAGATCTATTTTGGAGAACACCTTGGCACCCTTAATCTCATCTATTAGTTCATCAATAACAGGTATTAGGTACTTGTTCTTAATAGTAATTTCATTCAGCCTTCTATAATCCACACAGAATCTCCAGCTTTCATCCTTCTTCTTAAGAAGTAAAATTGGGGATGATAAGGGGCTATGGCTTGGCCTGATAACTCCATAAGCTAGCATCTCCTGCACCAATTTCTCAACAACATCTTTCTGAATGTATGGAATCCTGTAAGGTCTTTGGTTTGGAGGAGTTGAAAGTGGTTGTAATGGTATATGATGATCATGGCTCCTGGTGGGAGGTAGGTTAGTTGGTTCTTGAAATATGGATTGAAAAGAACTCAACAGAGGTTGGAGGGAAGAGGGTGTTAAGGTTTGTTTCTCTTTTCCAGTGATAGAATATAAATGACCCACTAACCCATGCTTGTGCTTTCTCATGTACATATCACAATCCTTTCCTGTCATGAGGGATATACTGGCAGATTCAGTGATGCCTTGCAGCACAATACCCTTTCCATTCATATTGAAAGAGATGGTTAAGTCTTTGAAATCAAACTGGACAGGACTAATTCCCTTCATCCAATCAACCCCCAATACCATGTCATATCCTCCTAGGGCTAGAATCCTCATATCAAATTGAAACTTATTACCTTGCATTCCTCATTGTAAACTAGGGCACTTGGAAGAGCTCACTAGTTTGTTCCCATCAGCCACAACAACTTGGAATATAGCAGTTGGCTCTACATAACACCCACTTCACCTTGTTATTTCAAGGTCTAAAAAACTGTGTGTACTGCCATTATCCACCAAAATGGTAATGGGGTTCTTATTTAAAGTCATGCCATGAATTTTAATGGTGCTTGGAGAGGTGTTACCTACCAGAGCATGAAATGATATTTTTACTTCTTCATCTAGCACTTCTTGTATCAAGGGTGTACTAGAAGGTGAATCTTCTTCAGATATAGGTAGTTCTTCTTCATCTTCCACTAGCATAAACAATTGTTGCTTTAGGCACTTGTGTCCTGCTTTAAACTCTTCATCACAATTGTAGCATAGCGATTTATCCTTCCTATCCTTGATCTCAGCATCAGTGAATCTCCTAACCGCATGTAGTTTTGGGCTGGTGGACATATTGCCTATAGGAGATGGTGTTGTAGACCTGGGACTTGTTATGACACTTCTGTTGCCTTGAGGAATGAATAATTGAGGTAGCCTGTAGTCTTATCCTTCTTAATGGTGTTGTCAATGAGTACTTCCTGCATTCTCGCTAAGTAAATTTCCTTTTCTAATGTGGATGGTGAGAACATTTGTACAACAATTCTTTACTCCTCCTTCAACCCACTGATAAAACTGGATGTGAAGTAATCCTCAGTAAGGTGTTTGTTCTTAGCCAGCATCAATGCTTTCAATTCTTTAAATATCTCTTGATACTCCAACACAGTACCCACTTGACTAAGTTTGTTAAACTCCCCTACCATGTCATCATGTCCCATCTCCTGGAAACGTGAACAGATATTCCTCATAATCATTCCCATTTAATGACTTCTTTACCCACCTGGTAATCTTGAAACCAAACATCTACTTTTCCTTCTAAATACATGGAGGCTACATGTACCTTCTTCTCCTCATTCATCTGATGTAATTGGAAGTATTTGGTACATTTTCTAACCCATGACCTCGGATTAACCCCATCAAATCTAGGAAAATCAACTTTAAGTTTATGTGTATGATCAAAATTAGAACTCTCACCTGATAATAGATTACCACCAGATCTATGATGTGTAGTATGTATAATAGGAGTCTGGAGTATTCTGTTACCAGGTCTAGCTGTTTGTTCTCTATATTCTTCCAATAGCTTCATGGATTCAGTCTTGAATAATTCCATCATAGTGGAGAGCATCAGTGGAGATGACGAATCTTGTTTAGCTTTAATTTCTAACAATTCCTTAGCCAAATTCTCATTAGATTGAAGAACTGAGGTTAATTGTTTTGTGAGAGCTTCAAACTCAGCCTTACTCATCATGGTTAAGGTCACTCAAAATCGAGTGCTCTGATACCACTTGTAGTGATTTCACTACAATTGATATTCAGAAACAACTCTAGGTACTGAACTATTGATCGAAAAAGAAGAAGAGAAGAGAAGAACTGGGAATTTGAGAATAGGGTTTGAGAGAACAATAGAGGAAGAGAGAAAACACAGATGAGAGATAAGATAATAATTTATTAACTGGTTGATTGCTCACCAACAACCATAAGACAAGTATATTAAAAATACTATTCTAGCCAGCGTGTAGGAAACACGAGTACACACCAAACTTACAAGACACACTAGCTAAGTTTACTAAGGGCACCAACATAAGGAAGGTTAGCCCGTAACAATGACATGATCAAAGGGACATGACATACGTGCATCACCAATTCTTTTGATCGTATTCCAAACAATAAAGGATAAAGCTGTTTGGTAACCACTTTATTCAATCTTTGGTAATAAGATACTATGAGTCGTTGACAAAGGCTCTTCTGTTTAAACTAATAAATTCCTTTGTCTGGTTAGGTCAATCTAAAAGTTTAATTACCGAAATAACCAATTTCAAGATTCGCAATCAATCAATATAGAACTCAAGGAGTAACTGTAAAGTGATACCGATCTCACACAACTAGACAATCAAGTCTATCAAAGATAACATGATTCTAGTTGGATCCCATCCAATCAAGGTTTGTCCACTGTATTCACAAGATACGAAAACTAATAAGAAAATCTTATCCGTCTTCAAATCTTCAATTGCCTTTAATAACCTGCAGAACACAACTTTAATCCTCTTGTGATCAATCACACATAGAAGGGAGTCTGTTAACAATGGATTATCACAAGATGTATTTAGATCCGAAAATGATTCTAAAGATCACATCGATACTTTGATCTAGTTTGAGTGACCCTAATGTCAGAAGAAAGGGCTCTCAAGAATAATCAAACTAGTTGCAATCAAAGTTTCAACAACCGTTAGTCAATCAAATTAATAATCAAAAACTAAAATAACAATGCAATTATCTAGTTTTCCACCAAGGGTACTCGTAGAGCTTCTTGATCCCACGGAAATCTTTAAATGAGCAGTCGTAAGAGATTTCTCCTAATTAGGGTACTTTTCTCACTGGATAGACGGCTCCACCAGAAACAACACGAATGAAGTTTGCCTGGATCTTAGAATTGTTTGCAAGAAATCCAAACTCAAGTATTTATAGACCAAGGTTGTTTGGACAACAAGGAAATTCCAAAAACGAAAATATTCTCAAGATATTCATTAAAGTACATAAATTCGGTTTTCTAATTTCCAATAAATGTTAACCAATATTTTTGAAAACTCCCTTAGAAAATTTCTATTATTAGTGTAGCATATTAACTAATAATATTTTCCAGAGGATATGTTTTAATTGCTGGTAATTAAAACATATATTATTAAAATTATAATTAAATGTTTTTCAATATTTCAGTTCGGGATCACCTTGAGTATCAAGGAATAT
This sequence comes from Papaver atlanticum, assembly GCA_023531105.1. Taxonomy (NCBI): domain Eukaryota; kingdom Viridiplantae; phylum Streptophyta; class Magnoliopsida; order Ranunculales; family Papaveraceae; genus Papaver; species Papaver atlanticum. The sequence continues at coordinate 1,063,576 of JAJJMB010012638.1, forward strand.
CATTGAACAATTAATGATAAGAGTTATGTACATGTTCAAATAATGTCGACATATAAAAGTTCCTCATCAAAACCTAATCCCAAGATTCACACAAAACATAAAGAGATATGTGAATATTGGAAACTCGGTTTTTGCTACTTAGGATCGGTTCTACCAAGACTCGCAATTTAAGTTGTGACCGGTTATACCATGATTCCCAAACTAGGTTGTGACGGGTTACACCATGCTTTCAAAAGTATCTTGCGATCGGTTACACCTTACTTCCCAAATTAGCTTGTGATAGGTTACACCTTGGTTACCAAAGTAGCTTGTGATCGATTACAACTAACTTCCCAATGTAGCTAATGGCCAGTTACAACTTTCTTCACATAATAGATTGTGATCGATGACAACATGCTACACAGTATAGGCTATGACCAGTTATACCTCAATTCTCAACATAAGTTAAGATAGATTCTACCTTGTCATCTTGCATTGGTCATTCAAAAGATATTAGATAAAGATCCAGACCAATCATGATTTCCCTTTCGATTATGAAACAAGTTCATACATCTACTTCCTTGTTAGAGCACTGCTCGGTCGAACTCGCAAGCGTTGATATCTCAAGCTTGTTTGTCAAGTTTAGTTTCCAAAACTATAAGTATTGATTTCTAGTCTACTTATAGATAAGTCTTGGATTAGGATAGTAAGTTTAGTTGAGCTTTAGACTCCACGGCATTCATCGAATGAAGACGAATAACTACTCATGGGAACTTGTGGAACTTCATCAACAAAAAGGTATGTGGAGACTTGAACTTATCTATCACCCAAAAGTCTATCTACTCTATCTCTTATTTGAGGCAAAAGTCGTATTGCTATATAGACTTCAATTATACACATTTGCTATTTCGAGCTGAGTTTATCTCGTTTATCTATTTCTCGAAATATGTGTTGGTAAGCTTTCGCTTTAGCCAAGTTCATCTTTACTTGTGATGAAAGTCATATTATTTCAATAACTTGAAAATCGCTTTGATGAAAATAGTTTGTGAATAATAACTATTTTAACATCCTCTAAGAAAGTTTCAATGATTGAAATGAGAGTTTAGAACTAGTAACCATGTTTGGATATAAACATAGTGTGTTCTCACATTAGTGTAAAAGTCCAAAACCGGGAACCCAAAGTATGCGTACCCGTACGCGTACTGGCAGTTGTTGGAAATCTGTGTAAGTATGCGTACCCGTACGCATACTGGCGGAAATTTCACGTCCGTGAATTTCTGCTGGAGTTTGGAAGTGAAAAACAAACTCAATCCGGTTACTTAAGTACGCGTACCCGTTAGCATACTTAAGTAGGTTACTTTCCAAAATCGGTTTGTTCATGAACTAAAACATTTATATAATAAGGAATGCAATCTTTGCAAACCGTAGCTATAATGTTCATGAATTGATTCGAGTGAATCAAAATCGATTTTTCTTCGATTATGTGTTGTATACTACTATGAGATCTAAGCAATTGAACAACTCTCTAACTAGTTCATTTGAGTCATTTGAACTAGTTATGGTAAAGAAGAATAAGGTCGATATGAAAGTGCTCATATGGCTAACCATTGGTTAACTATTGTTGAACCAACTAAGTGTACACGTTTAGGTACGATTACTCAATCCTAAATGAAGTTACATTTCATTTGTGTATAACAAGCTAAGTTCGATCTAACGGTTGAAAGATATTAGCTTGAATCTAATCAGGTTTTCATATAACGGTGAATATTGAATGCTTTGTTACCAAGGTAACTTAGATTGCAAACCCTAATTTGGAGACTATATAAAGGAAAACTCTACCAACTGGGAAACCTAATCCCCACACCTCCTGTGTGATACTAGTTGTATAAGCTAGAGTCGATTCTTCTTTAACCTTAGGTTTCTACCGAGACCCTGTAGGTTAACGACTTAAAGACTTCATTGGGATTTTGAAGCCAGACCCAACTTATGGTGTCTGTGTTATTTCTTTTCCGCATTATATTTTGTTATATAATTGAAATATCACAGGTTGTGCGTTTGAATTGATCAATTGGTAAATCCAACCTTTGGTTGTTGATTGAAATGATTGATCCTTGAACATTGGTCTTTGGTACGGTTCAAGTTATTTCTCTTATATTCAATCAGGCTCGCAAATCCTTATTTGTTTGATTGCGGATTGAATTGAGAAATTGAGATATAACTCTTTGATATACTTTTCTTAAGATTGAGTCTAACTGTCTAGTTGATTCTCTTGAAAGTATATTGGAGTTAGTCCATACAGATTGCTAAGTGAAATATTGGGTGAGGTTGTTAGACCCCCACTTTTTCAATTGGTATCAGAGCAGGCAAACACGTTTAAGACCTCATAAGTCTGTGTTTTTAGCAATCTGATTATTATGGACGAGTCTATCTCTAATAACGTACCAGTTAAGAAATTACCAGATGATTCTGAAAGCTTGGATTCACCTGAGAGAACTGTCACTTCTAAGTCAATATCTAAACATTCTATTGATGTAAAAACCGTTGATTGGGAAACACTCCTAGAAGAACAGTTGGATGAACTTTCTTATGAAGGTGATTCAGATATTGATAGAGATGTTGATGAGGAAGTCTCAGAGTATGTTAAGTTTTTGGATTCGTTGAAAATGAAGAAGATTACAACTTCTCATGTCACACCTCTTCTGACTCCTCTCTGTCGAGAAAACAAGAAATTGAAAAGGATTTACGGAGGACTTTATGGTCAGAATCGCTCTTGTGAATCGGTCCTCAAAGATACCGAGGAAAACCTAAGTAGAAAGTCACTTGAATGTGATTGTGTTTATCAAAAATACTTCTTTGTTGGAAGAGAAACTTGCAGAAATTGAAGGAAGAATTAACTCTCAGCAAGCAAGTTTTGATGACAGAGAAAGCGCTTTTCTCGCTCGAGAAAAACGCCTTGAGGATGATTTAGATGATGCTCTTGATAAAATAAAGATGTTGGAAGATGACTTGAAAAAGTTCAATACTAGTTCAAGCAAATTAATCACTATGCTAGGAGCAAGTAAAAATTATCGTGATACACGAGGATTGGGCTATAAGGGAATAGATGCTCCAAGTATTAGCAAAGAGGTAAAATTTGTCAAGGCTAGTGATTCTTCTCAACAAAAGGTTTCCACTGATGGAAAAAGTGAATACCTTCACCGGCAGTTAAGGTTCAAAAGAGCAAAGTATATCAACCTCCAAAGTCAGCACACACAGATCGAGGTAAGAACATTCCTTATGTTTGCCACTATTGCGGAAATAAAGGTCACTTGTAAAGGAGATGTCGTTTCCGTATAAGGAATGAGAAACTTCATGATGTTCTTGTTTGGGCATCATAATAAGTTGTGAAACCAAGATCATATGTTAAGACTAATCCCCTTAACGTTACAGGTTGTAACTATCCAACCTTTAGGCAAAGGAATTAGTGTTGTGATAAACCTAGTTTTGCCTATAAACGTCATACGAATCTTTTTCACAATCGTAATGGTTATCAAAAGGATAACTTCGTAAAGACGAAGACAAGATCCGATGCTCCCAATTGGAGAAAGACTAACTTGCAAAAGAATAGTCAATCCAATTCTGTTCCTAGAATTCTCGAAGAGAGTAATGGGAAGAAGGTTCCGGTTGTTCCTAAATGCACTTAGAAGTGGATACCAAAGAAAGACAATAATGTTTTGAGTGTGAAAAGGAATGATCTCCCAGAAAATTCCATGACTATGGAGAAGGCAGTATCCATGATGTTGGAACTTAAAAATTTCTCTGGAAAGATGGATTTGGATGTGAAAGGTTCTAAAAGCGATCTCTTTCATGATAATCCAAAAGTCACTTGTGGTGAGCAAGACATTTTTCACCTCAACACAACTTGATTGTGTTGTAAGTGCATCCTCACCAAGGAATGCCCTGCTATGTATACGGTGAGGGAAGCACGAGAATTGGGGCATACAGATTATGTTCGGTAAGGATGTAGAATTCGATTGGATTCTTCTAAAAAGGTATGTCTATAAAATTGGGAAATATTTGTGTTTTTATCTGCTTAGAGTACTTATAATGATTCATGTACCTTGCTTATTGTTTATTTCTACCTTACTTGATATGTGTTTAAGGTTCTTAAATGTTTAGGTTTGAAAATAGTAGTTCGGGATGTTTGGACTTCATGGTACACATACCAGGTATGCATACCATCATTTAAAATCAAAATCCAGGGAATTTAGTACGCATACCCGTTTGCATACTGCTCCAGGTCATTAAAATTCGTTTGCAAACCCGTATGCATACTTGTCTATAGACTTTGATATTTGGTAAACCTGTTTTGGCCGTATCTTCTTCATACGAACTCGGAATGACCTCATTCTTTTTGAATTATATTCCTATTTGAATTATTTTCAAAATGGAGATGATAATTTTTGAATTTGGATGAGTTAATATTGGTATTTGTCCCGTCTCTTGTTTTTTAGTGTTTTGCTCCGTTTCGTCGCACTTGTTCCACTTCTCTTGGACTTGGGCACTTGGATTCTTGGAGTACCACTCTTCTAAGCTCATTTGTAGATTTTACAAGAATGTAGTTGGTGAATCACAAATAAGGAAGTTCAAGAATGGGCAGTAGTACTTCTTGCTATGTGATTCTTGAATGTTCATAATCATCTTATGTGAACTATGATGCATGGTCATTAATGACTTTATATGTTCTTCTTTGTTAAGAAAATATTTTTATATGCCTTTGGTAGCTATTCTTGGTGTAAATCCGTGCGAAAAAGATTGATTCTACCCAAAACCATCTTATATGTGCATTACGAGTTTGTCTTGATGTCTAGGAAACTTCTTATGAGAATTTATTCTTGTGTTTTAAGAAGGATAACTAAGGTTTGGAATAACAATTATTGTGAGTACACATAGCTATTGCCAACGATTTTCATCTTGCAATGTTTTTAGATTTATTTGTATAAATTCTAAAGTTTATTTGGAAGATGATTTTTTCAGTATTAATCTTTATGATTTTATATATTGAAAATTGTTGTGGGATGTGTTGTTTACGTCCGTGAACCTTGACTGTCCCATATTTGTTCAAAAGTTAACTCTATTATATGTCGATATGAAAGTATTGATAAAAGATAGAATGAACTTTTGACTACAAAAGTTAAGCCTTTTATGTCATTATGCAAATATTGATGGAAGAAAAGATGAACTTTTGTTTACAAAGATTAAGTCTATTATATGTCATTGTGCAAATAGTGATGAAAAATAGAATGAGTCTTTGTTTATTCCGCAGTATTGGTCTTTCCCTGATCCACATCTTGTGTATGTACTATGCGGCTCTGTAAGTTCTCTTATGTGAGCATTTCCGATTAAATTAATCATGGGTTCTCTTGTGGTTAATTGAATTGAGTTTTTTGGATACAAAGTCATATTATAATGTGATTTTTTAATGTCCAAAGAAATCCTTCTTTTCTTGTAAAAGTAAGGTCGCTCTTGTTGTTCTTTCGGGAATGACATTTTATGGGGGAGAGTTCTTATTTGAACTTGTGCTTAATTACCAAATTTTTGTGGGGAGTGCGGCTGTGGAATATTATAGGGGTTATCTTGTATCCTTTATAAACTCCTTGATGAATGCATTTAGTTTCGGCTATATGATTGCATCTAAAAAAGTTGATATGTGCTTTTCTTTTGGTTATGAAGTATCTCTATGGAAATTTCATTAGGATCCCACTAGTTTTCGTACCTTTGCCAATTTTATTGACAAAAAGGGGGAGAATTAATGTGTAGTTCACACTACAAATACATATGGTTTTCGGATCATTATGTAAGGGGGAGTGGTTTTCATATGAGATGAAGTATTGACTAAGGGGGAGTGATACATATCACCATAGTATTGCTGTCAAAGTTGTGATATAATTGAACTTTGATGTTGTGTAATAATACTATGACACTGTATAACAATGATTGGGAGCTATTGTTTTCTCATTGTTATAGCTACGGATATTCAACAACGATGATGCTAAATTGAACACATTTAGAATCATTGGAGTACTTGGAAGTGACGAAGATTTCGAGTAATATTGAAGAACCAAGGAGATCAAGCATTTGGATGAGAAGCTACAAAGTTTATTTATTTTGTATTCCATATGTATTGATAGTTTTGTCACTAAAATTGACAAAGGGGGAGATTGTTAGAGCACTACTCGGTCGAACTAGCGTTGCTATCTCAAGCTTGTTTGTCAAGTTTAGTTGCCAAAACTATAAATCTTAATTTCTAGTCTACTTATAGCTAAGTCTCAGATTAGGATAGTAAGTGTAGGTTAGCTTTAGACTCCACGACGTTCATCGAATGAAGACGAAGAAGTACGCAAGGGAACTTGTGGAAATTCATCAACAAAAAGGTATGTGGAGACTTGAACTTATCTGTCACTCAAAAGTCTATCTACTATATCTCCTATTTGAGTCAAAATTCGTATTACTATATAGACTTCAATTATACACATTTGCTATTTCGAGCTGAGTTTATCTCGATTATCTATTTCTTGAAATATATGTTGGTAAGCTTTCACTTTAGCCAAGTTCATCTTTACTCGTGACGAAAGTCATATTATTTCAATGACTTGAAAATCGCTTTGATGAAAATAGTTTGTGAATAACAACTGTTTTAACATCCTCTAAGAAAGTTTAAATGATTGAAATGAGAGTTTAGAACTATTAACCATGTTTGGATATAAACATAGTGTGTTCTCACATTAGTGTAAAAGTCCAAAACCGGGAACCCAAAGTATGCGTACCCGTACGCGTACTAGCGGTTGTTGGAAATCCGGGTAAGTATGCGTACCCGTACGCATACTGGCGGAAGTTTCACGTCCGTGAATTTATGCTGTAGTTTGTAAGTGAAAAACAAACTCAATCCGGTTACTTAAGTAGGCATACCCGTTAGCATACTTAAGTAGGTTACTTTCTTAAATCGGTTTGTTCATAAACTAAAACATTTATATAATAAGGAATGCAATCTTTGCAAACCGTGGCTATAATGTTCATGAATTGATTCGAGTGAATCAAAATTGATTTTGCTTCGATTGTGTGTTGTATACTTCTATGAGATCTAAGCAATTGAACAACTCTCTAACTAGTTCATTTGAGTCATTTGAACTAGTTATGGTGAAGATGAATAAGGTTGATATGAAAGTGCTCATATGGCTAACCATTGGTTAACTATTGTTGAACCAACTAGGTGTACACGTTTAGGTACGGTTACTCAAACCTAAATGACGTATATTTCATTTGTGTATAACAAGCTAAGTTCGATCTAACGGTTGAAAGATATTAGCTTGAATCTAATCAGGTTTTCATCTAACGGTGAATATTGAATGCTTTGTTACCAAGGTAACTTAGATTGCAAACCCTGATTTGAAATCTATATAAAGGAGAACTCTAGCAACTGGGAAACCTAATACCCACACATCTTGTGTGATAGTAGTTGTGTAAGCTAGAGTCGATTCTACTTTAACCTTAGGTTAGGTTAATGACTTAAATGGGATTGTGAAGCCAGACCCAACTATTTTCTCTATAGTTGCATGATCTGATCTTGCTGTTTCTATCGTGATTGAGTACAATCGTAAGATTGGCTTGAGATTTATATCTCCGATAGGAAAGATACAAAAGTAATCACAAACACCTTCGTCTCATCATTTGTGATTCCACAATATCTTGTTTCGTTAATCGATTAAGATTATTGTGAGGTGATTGATAATACTAGGCTGTTCTTCGGGAATATAAGTCCGAGTTATCAATTGGTTCCTGTTCACCTTGATTTATCAAAAGACGAAACAAAAACTCGTAGGTATATCTATGGGAGACAGATTTATCTGTTCCAATAGACTTTTCTGTGTGAGACAGATTTGTTTATCAAATCTTCGACTTTGGGTCGTAGCAACTCTTAGTTGTGGGTGAGATCAACTAAGGGAATCAAGTGCGTAGTATCCTGCTGGGATCAGTGGCATAAGGAGCACGACTGTACCTTGAATCAGTGTGAGATTGATTAGGGTTCAACTACATTCCAGACCGAAGCTAGCTTTGTAGTAGGCTAGTGTATGTAGCGGATTAATACAGTATGGTGTTCAAATCTGGACTAGGTCCCGGGGTTTTTTCGCATTTGCGATTTCCTCGTTAACAAAATTTCTAGTGTCTGTGTTATTTCTTTTCCGCATTGTATTTTGTTATATAATTGAAATATCGCAGGTTGTGTGTTTTAGTCAATCAATTTGTAAATCCAACCTTTGGTTGTTGATTGATACTTGAACATTGGTCTTTGGTACCGTTCAAGTTATTTCTCTTATATTCAATCAGGCTCGCAAATCCTTATTTGTTTGATTACGGATTGAATTGAGAAATTGAGATATAACTCTTTGATATACTTTTCTTAAGATTGAGTTTAACTGTCTAGTTGATTCTCTTGAAAGTATATTGGAGTTAGTTCATACAGATTGCTAAGCGTAATATTGGGTGAGGTTGTTAGACCCCCTCTTTTTCATTCCTTAAACTAATGTAATAATACATAGTTTTCTAGGATGAAATCACACCTATATCTTCCGCATAATTAAGTAACTAAATACAAAGATTATGTTGATATCGTATTTACGAAGTTCCAAAAGATAAACGTTTATACTTCGTAATTCAATATATTCCTTGACACTTTGATCATAACGATATGACCAAGTCTAATCACTAGAGTATTATATATATACGGCTTCACATGTTATGTTTTCAATATAATGCGACTTGAAAGATATGTTAGGAATGGAAACAAGATCAAGTAAATATTGTTAACCTCAAGTGGAAGGATGATGTCTTCGTTGTAGTCGTTACTTCTTCTCGTTCTTCAGGTCTTCGGAGTAATACTTTTATGTCTCAACAATCCTAGACTTTCTAGTCTAACCTAAACGAAGTTGACTCTAGTATTTAATCAAGCGACTCTAGATGAGTTTTGATACTAAAATATGACAACCAAACTTGACATACCAACGCTTGGTGGGTTCAGCCGAGCTATGATTTAGCAGAAGATATTACTAGTCATGATGTTTTAAATAATAAGTTTTGTTCACTTGTCCATGATGTTGTCTCTGATGTTGCATATGATGGGTTTTAGTTGTTGATTCCAAAAATTGCAATACCTTCAATATTCTACTTAAACTTTAGTTTATATATCCAATTATATGGACCTTAACCAAGATCTAGCCAAAAGTTGTCGCCCCCTCATAAACTCAAAATCGTAGCACTACCACTAGGTATGCGCATCAGTTAGTGATGGCGGAGATGTGTATAAATGAAATTTGATCACCAAAAGAGACACTAAGAATGTCGCGCTAGGACGATTGCTAAAGCAGTACAAATTTTGGGCTTATGTAAAGAATATGCTCTTCATAAAATTGAACAAAACTTTGGCACTTTTATAGCTGCAATATGCTTATAAAAATTTTGGCTTGCAAGATTGGCCGGATTTTTGTAGCACCCAATGTGCTAGACAAATTTTGGCTTTGCTAAATTGGTAGGGGCCGCGTCCTTAGCAACAAATTATGGCGTAAACTCTAACCCGTAGGAAGATCTTAGGCAAATTATGACAAGAAATTTGTTCTCGTTTCATGTGCTTTCCTCATCTTATCCAGACCGAGCACTGACTAGATGAGGGTGCACTTTCACGGTACAACTAAGTTATATTGGAGTAAGCCTTGTTGATCTTACGACGAGTATCAGAATATTTGTTCATGTTTCCCTTTGAGGATTTCTGCCCAATATGATTATATTTTCTCTTTCAATTTTGATCTTAATTTCGTTGAAATACTGCAAGAAGGATCGTTGGTAAGAGATGAGCTGATATAATAAATATCTGGAACCTTGAGATCTTTTTATTCTTTCAATGATATTTTCATAATATTTTTTCATTCTAAGGATTTCCTAATGGCATATCTCAGTTATTCATATGAAGTTATTACAGGATTCTTTCGAACCCATATGTTCTCCATAGGTGGTAAGCTTTCATGTGAATCATGGCTATTCCGACATGAATATGGAGGAATCTTTTTTTAGAAGAGATTATCAACTCTTTTCCCACGATCTTTAGAGTTGACGGGTTTTGTCTTAGACTTGGATACTTTTTCTACACATAATGATCTTTCATTTTTTTAAGACAAGATACTTCTTTTAACACTTTATCAAGAATGTTTTGAAGTAGCACTAATTTTTTGTCAATTGACTGGAGTTATATTCCTTACAATCTTCCCTTCGAGATCGATTCGCAGTTCCTTTTGAATCAGATTTTGGATGATCAATAATAGTAGTAGATAAAGGGGGTCCAAGAATTTCTTCTGACTTATTGATTCTAATAGGTTGTAAACCTTTCCCACGAGAATCATGATATGTTTTAATGTGACAGAACTAGGCTTATTATCACAATCTGATAAAGTTGTGCAAGGAATTTTTGTTTCCTTATCTGAAAAAATTATAACAGATACATTGGAAAGTGTATTATCTCGAAACACTTGGACTTGAGTGAAAGCTTTATCAATAACTTCTACTTTAACTGAGAGGGACTTATTCTCTTCGGTTAAATATTTAGTTGCATATACTTTTATCTGAATACTTGTCTAAGCGTATTAGTTTCTGTTTTTAAATTATGAACCTCGGTAGATAGAAGACTAATAGGCTTTAGGAGTTTGACCAACTCTTTTTCAACATATCTTTCGATATTAGAATCAGATATATAATATCTATTATTGGTTAACTTATCTCTAGAGTTATGAGATATACATGTGAAAACATATGCAACTTCTTGACTTTATAATCTTGTAATACGTTAACAGAATCATTCGTAGATTCTTCCAACCATTTTAGATTCATGCCTTATAGGTTGGATCAACCAAACAAAAATTGTTATATCTATTCATGTTTTCCTGCTCTGATTCCAATTGAAATGACTAGGGTACCAAGTGAAAAACCGGGGGTATAACAACCACACCCAATAATTCGCTTAGCAATCTGTATGGACAAACTCCAATATATTTTCAAGAGAATCAACTAGACAGTCATACTCAATCTTAAGAAAATTATATCAAAGAGTTATATCTCAATTTTTCAATTCAATCCACAATCAAACAAATATGAATTTGCGAGCCCGATTGAATATTGAGAAATAACTTGAACAGTACCAAAGACCAATGTTCAAGTGTCAATCAATTTATATCAACAACCAAAGGTTGGATTATCTAATTGATTGAACTTACGCACAACCTGTGATATTTCAATTATATAAACAAATATAATGTAAAAAAGAAATAACACAGACACCAGAAATTTTGTTAACGAGGAAACCGAAAATGCAGAAAACCCCCGAGACCTAGTCCAGATTTGAACACCGAACTGTATTAAGCCGCTACAGACACTAGCCTACTCCAAGTTAACTTCGGACTAGAATGTAGTTGAGCCCTAATCAATCTCACACTGATCTAGGTACAGTTGCGCTCCTTACACCTCTGAATCTCATCAGGACTCCGCGCACTTGATTCCCTTAGTTGATCTCACCCACAACTAAGAGTTGCTACGACCCAAAGTCGAACACTTTAATAAACAAATCCGTCTCACACAGAAAAGTCTATTAAATAGATAAATCTGTGTCCCACAGAAATGCCTATGAGTTTTGTTCCGTATTTTGATAAATCAAGGTGAACAGGAACCAATTGATATACCGGACTTATATTCCCGAAGAACATCCTAGAAATATCAATCACCTCACAATAATCTTAATCGTATGGTAGCGAAACGAGATATTGTGGAATCACAAATGATGAGACGAAGATGTTTGTGACTACTTTTTATCTTCCCTATCGGAGAATAAATCTAGAGAAAATCTTAGAGAAGATAGTACTCAATCACGATAGAATAAAGCAAGATCAGAACACGCAACTACATATAAAATATTTGGGTCTGGCTTCACAATCCCAATGAAGTCTTCAAGTCGTTAACCTACAGGGTTTTGGAAAAAACCTAAGGTTAAAGGAGAATCGACTCTAGTCGCAACTAGTATCACACATGAGGTGTGGGGATTAGGTTTCCCAGTTGCTAGAGTTCTCCTTTATATAGTTTTCAAATCAGGGTATGCAATCTAAGTTACCTTGGTAACAAAGCATTCAATATTCACCGTTATATGAAAACCTGATTAGATTCAAGCTAATATCTTTCAACCGTTAGATCGAACTTAGTTTGTTATATACAAATGAAATGTGGTTTCATTTAGATAAGGGTAACCATACCTAAACATGTGAACACGGTTGGTTCAACAATAGTTAACCGAAGTTAGCCATATGAATACTTTCTTATCAACCTTGTTCATCTCAATCACAACTAGTTCAAATGACTCAAATGAAACTAGTTATGGAGTTGTTCATGAAAAAGCCGGGGTCTAACAACCTCACCCAATATTTCGCTTAGCAATCTGTATGGACTAACTCTAATATACTTTTAAGAGAATCAACTAGAAAGTCAGAATCAATCTTAATAAAAATATATCAAAAAGTTATATCTTAATTTCTAGATTCAATCTGAACTCAAACAAATAGAAATCTGCGAGTCTGATTGAATACAAGAGAAATAAACTTGAACGGTACCAAAGACCAATTTCAAGGATCAATCAATTTTAATCAACAACCAAAGGTTGGATTTACCAATTGATCGATACAAACGCACAACCTGTGATATTTCTATTATATAACAAAATATAATGCGGAAAAGAAATAACACAGACACCAGAAGTTTTGTTAACGAGGAAACCGCAAATGCAGAAAAATCCCGAGACCTAGTCCAGATTGAACACCACACTGTATTAAGCAGCTACAGACACTAGCCTACTACAAACTAACTTCGGTCTGGACTGTGGTTGAAACCAAATCAATCTCACACTGATTCAAGGTACAGTTGCACTTCTTACGTCTCTGATCCCAGCAGGATACTACGCACTTGATTCCCTTAGATGATCTCACCCACAACTAAGAGTTGCTACGACCAGAAGTCGAAGACTCTAATAAACAAATCTGTATCATACAGAAAAGTCTACAAGAATAGATAAATCTGTCTCCCACAGAAATACCTATGAGTTTTGTTCCGTCTTTTGATAAATAAAGGTGAACAGGAACCAATCGATAACCCAGACTTATATTCCCGAAGAACAGCCTAGAATTATAAATCACCTCACAATAATTTTAATCGACTAGCGACACAAGATATTGCGAAATCACAAACGATCAGATGAAGATGTTTGTGACTACTTTTCTTTCTTGCCTATCGGAGAAAATAATCTCAAGCCAATCTTACGATTGCACTTAATCACGATAGAAACATCAAGATCAGATCACGCAATTACAGAGAAAATAGTTGGGTCTGGTTTACAAATCCTAATGAAGTCTTTAAGTCGTTAACCTGCAGGGTCTCGGTAAAAACTTAAGGTTAAAGGAGAATCGACTCTAGCTTATACAACTAGTATCACACAGGAGGTGTTGGGATTAGGTTTCCCGGTTGCTAGAGTTCTCCTTTATATAGTCTCCAAATCAGGGTTTGCAATCTAAGTTACCTTGGTAACAAAGCATTCAATATTCACCGTTAGATGAAAACCTGATTAGATTCAAGCTAATATCTTTCAGCCGTTAGATCGAACTTAGCTTGTTATACACAAATGAAATATACGTCATTTAGGTTTGAGTAACCGTACCTAAACGTGTACACCTAGTTGGTTCAACAGTATTTAACCAATGGTTAGCCATATGAGCACTTTCATATCAACCTTATTCATCTTCACCATAACTAGTTCAAATGACTCAAAAGAACTAGTTAGAGAGTTGTTCAATTGCTTAGATCTTATAGAAGTATACAAGACACAATCGAAGCAAAATCGGTTTTGATTCACTCGAATCGATTCATGAACATTATAGCCACGGTTTGCAAATTGCATTCCTTAATATATAAATATTTTAGTTCATGAACAAACCAATTTTAGAAAGTAACACACTTAAGTATGCGTACGGGTATGTGTACTTAAGTAACCGGATTTGAGTTTGTTTTGGTTTCCAAGATTCTTTTTCTGTGAAACCATATGAATCATTTGTCGAATAATCAGGCCACAAAGATCAATTTCTTCACCAGAGAAAAGATAGCAAACCATCTCTGCAAGGGTCCTTCTCCATAGATTCTTATCAAGCGTACTAGGAATCAAATTTGCAACAACCAATTTACTGAAAACTTTCAAATGAAAGCTAATGTTGTCAACAGACAACTTTCCCCCAGACCATGATTCACTTCTATTTATAAGCATTCCAGATAGCTGACCCTGAGTTGGTCTGAGATGCCCAGGTTGAGGAATTGCAAATGAGCGATCAAACGATAAATTCAACAAGTATGCAATCACTCCATGATTTACCTCAAACGATATCCCACCAACCATTGTCTTGAAACAACAACTGATTTTGTTGGCAGCATGCAGGTTAGCATAGAACTGGAAAGTCATCTCAGGATATGAAGACCCAAGACCATCATGAATATATCCCCACTCATGTTAGTTCATAAACTGGTGAAACTCAGGTTCTTTAACAGTACGATCATAAACCCTTTCTATGACAAAATTCCCTTTAAGAAACTTAACATATTTGTCCCTGGCAAGAAGACTAGTAAAACTAATTTGAAGAGAAGGATCATAAAAGGGTTGTAGAACGTATAAACCAACTTCATCATCATCAAACTCATTATCACTATCAAACCTTGTACTAGTAGAATTAGGTTGAGTACTTGAACTTTCACCACGGCTTAACCTTTTCCTATAAGCCATTTTTTTGAAAAAAGAACACAACAGAGAAGATGAACTACTTGGTCCGTGAACTGTTGTTGAAGGTGGAGTTCCAAAACGATGAGTAGAATGAAAAAGGTACTTGACCCAACGAGCAGAAAATTATTTTGAGTTACAAGGTAAAAACCAAACAAAAATTGGTTAAGAAACAAGAGAAAGATGATGAAAAGTTTGTGAACTAGGGTATTTCTGTTTTGTTCATGAACTATCGAAGAGAAGATGAAGGTGAAAAGAACAAGAATTCTATCTCTCTTTTTAAGTGCAACCGACCGAACAGTTCCTGAACCGGAAAAACTAATTCCGGTACTGGGATTAATCAGTCCTGGAACATGGTTCAGGCATGTAGTACGAGAACCGTACGTGTGTAGATAAAGGCATTTGTTTTTACATATTTTGTCAGGACAAAATAGGGATGAGAGTTTGAAGTAAGGCTTAACAAAAACTCTCATGAGAAGTTCTTTTAAGAACTTATAAGAACAAATAGCCTATCATACCATGACACCAAGAGAGAGTTTCTTTCCAGCAGCTCTTACATCTTGTAGAGTTGATAAACACCCAGGAAATTGTTTTTATAAGTTTAACAAGGAATTTCAGGAGAACCCAAAAAGAATTGTTTTTCTGATTTCTCGTTTTCCAACTTATAAAAAACAGTTTCCGCAGATAGTTTTTAGTACTGCGAAGGGAAACTCTTTTGTCAAGAAGAGACGTCCTAGGTTCTCCACAAGAGAAGACAATACTACTATCTTGATAGGAAGTATCAGGAATTGATCACTGAATCAATTCATGCTTTGAGGTGATATACTCATATGACTGAGATTTAAACTCCTCTTGTAAATTGTTTAGTTTGTTCCGACTAATTTGATTACACGGAGGAGGATCATTGCTCTCACTGATTAACAAATCAATATTAACCTCAACATAAATAATATTCATCATAACATGATTTAGCCTGTCAAGAGATTCTTGTTCATTATGGACATACAGATCAACATCAGAAGTTAGGCTTTCAAGTTTCTTTTCAATTCCTGAAAAAACTTCAAGGGATTTTAAACCTGGTGGAGGTTTAGATAGAATTTCTTCTACAGATTTAATTAAATCAGACATGGAAGAGAATTCTGAAATCCCTGGATCTGGTGGTGCATATATTGAGATAACACTTCTGTCCATAGAGTCAGATCGCTACAAACACTGAGTTATAAGGTCTTAAACGTGTTTGCCTACTCTGATACCAATTGAAAAAGCGGGGGTCTAACAACCTCACCTAATATTTCGCTTAACAATCTGTATGGACTAACTCCAATATACTTTCAAGAGAATCAACTAGACAGTTAGACTCAATCTTAAGAAAAGTATATCAAAGAGTTATATCTCAATTTCTCAATTCAATCCGCAATCAAACAAATAAGGATTTGCGAGCCTGATTGAATATAAGAGAAATAACTTGAACCGTACCAAAGACCAATGTTCAAGGATCAATCATTTCAATCAACAACCAAAGGTTGGATTTACCAATTGATCAATTCAAACGCACAACCTGTGATATTTCTATTATATAACAAAATATAATGCGGAAAAGAAATAACACAGACACCATAAGTTTTGTTAACGAGGAAACCGCAAATGCAGAAAAATCCCGGGACCTAGTTCAGATTGAACACCATACTGTATTAATCCGCTACAGACACTAGCCTACTAAGAACTAACTTCGGTATGGACTGTAGTTGAACCCCAATCAATCTCACACTGATTCAAGGTACAGTTGCGCTCCTTACGTCTTTGATCCCAGCAGGATACTACGCACTCGATTCCCTTAGCTGATCTCACCCACAACTAAGAGTTGCTACGACCCAAAGTCGAAGACTCTAATAAACAAATATGTATCACACAGAAAAGTCTACAAGAATAGATAAATCTGTCTCCAACAGAAATACCTACGAGTTTTGTTCCGTTTTTTGATAAATCAAGATAAACAGGAACCAATCGATAACCCAGACTTATATTCCTAAAGAACAGCCTAGAATTATCAATCACCTCACTATAATCTTAATCGACTAGCGAAACAAGATATTATGGAATCACAAACGATGAGAAGAAGATGTTTGTGACTACTTTTCTATCTTGCCTATCGGAGAAATTAATCTCAAGCCAATCTAACGATTGCACTCAATCACGATAGAAACATCAAGATCAGATCACGCAACTACAGAGAAAATAGTTGGGTCTGGCTTCAAAATCCCAATGAAGTCTTTAAGTCGTTAACCTACATGTTCTCGGTAGAAATATAAGGTTAAAGGATAATCGACTCTAGCTTATAAACCTAGTATCACACAGGAGGTGTGGGGATTAGGTTTCCCAATTGCTAGAGTTCTCCTTTCTATAGTCTCCAAATCATGGTTTGCAATCTAAGTTACCTTGGTAACAAAGCATTCAATATTCACCGTTAGATGAAAACCTTATTAGATTCAAGCTAATATCTTTCAACCGTTAGATCGAACTTAGCTTGTTATACACAAATGAAATATACGTCATTTAGGTTTGAGTAACCGTACCTAAACGTGTACACCTAGTTGGTTCAACAATAGTTAACCAATGGTTAGCCATATGAGGACTTTCATATCAACCTTATTCATCTTCACCATAACTAGTTCAAATGACTCAAAAGAACTAGTTAGAGAGTTGTTCAATTGCTTAGATCTTATAGAAGTATACAAGACACAATCGAAGCAAAATCGGTTTTGATTCACTCGAATCGATTCATGAACATTATAGCCACGGTTTGCAAATTGCATTCCTTAATATATAAAAATTTTAGTTCATGAACATACCAAATTTACAAAGTAACACACTTAAGTATGCGTACGGGTATGCGTACTTAAGTAACCGGATTTGAGTTTGTTTTGGTTTCCAAACTCTGCAGAAATTCACGGACGTGAACTTGCCGCCAGTATGCGTACGGGTACGCATACTTAGGTAACCGGATTAAGTTGGTTTTGATTTCCAAACTTAGCAGAAATTCATGGTCGTGAACTTCCACCAGTATGCGTACGGGTACGCATACTTACCTAGTCTCCATCAACTATTTAGTACACACACAAGTATGCATACATTTGGTTCCCGGTTTTGGACTTATACACTAATGCGCGAACACATTATATGCTTATATCCAAAGATGGTTACATGTTCTAAACTCTTTATTTCAACCATTGAAACATTCTTAGAGGATGTTAAATAGAGGTTATTCACACACTATTTTTCATCAAAGCAATTTTCAAGATATTAAAATAATCAACATGACTTTCGTCACTTGTAAAGATGAACTTGGCCAAAGCGAAAGCTTAACAACACATATTTTGAGAAAGAGATAAGCGAGATAAACTCGACTCGAAATAGCAAATGTGTATAATCGAAGTCTATATAGCAGTACAACTTTTGTGTCAAGATAGGAGATAGAGTAGATAGACTTTTGAGTGATAGATAAGTTCAAGTCTCCACATACCTTTTTGTCGATGAAGATCTACCAGTTCCTTGAGTAGTTCTTCGTCTTTGCATGATGAACGCCGTGGAGTCAAGAGCTCAACTACACTTTCTATCCTAGTCCGAAACTTAACTATAAGTAGACTATAAATAAAGACTTATGTTTTTGGCAACTAAACTTGACAACAAGCTTGAGATAGAAACGCTTGCGAGTTCGACCGAGCAATGCTCTAACAGTTCAATTGTTTATATTCTCGTAGAAGTATACAAGACATAATTGAAGCAAAATCGATTTTGATTCACTTGAATCAATTCATGAACATTATAGCCACGGTTTGCAAAAGATTGCATTCCTTAAAATATAAATCTATTAGTTCATGAATAAAGCGATTTTAGAACTTAACATACTCAGGTATGCATACCGGTACGCATACCTAAGTAGACGGACTGAGTTTGGGTTCGCCAGTATGCATACCGGTACGCATACCACCAACCTCAGTTGAAATTCCGGAACTTGAAACTTACGACAGTACGCATACCGGTATGCATACTTAAGTTCTCGGACTTTCACAAAACCAATCAGTACGCATACGGGTATGCATTCCATGGTTCCAGGACTTTAACCAAATCAAGCAGTACGCATACGGGTATGTATACCATGGTTTTAGTATATGGATAACATATATGCAAGTACGCACACTATGCTATATCCAATCATGGTTAATCGTTCTAAACTACATTTTCAGTCATTGAAACATTCTCGGAAAACGGGAATAGCTGTCTCATACAAACTATTAGCTTCAAAGAAATTTTCAAGTGATCGAATGATCAATACGAAACATTCCGAGTCTACATTAAATGACTGTCTCATACAAATCATGTAAGATGTTATAAGGCGATTTCCACATGATAATCTTTTGACTTGCGTCAATAAAATAAGATGAACTTGGTTAAAGCAAAAGCTTACCGACACATATTTCGAGAAATATGTAAGCGAGTTAAACTCAGCTTGAAATATCAAAAGTGTATAAACTAAAAACTATATCGTTATACGACTTTTGTCTCAAGAAGGAGATAGAGTAGAAATAAACTTTCTGAGTGATAGATGATTTCAAGTCTTCACACACCTTTTGTTGATGAAGTTCCACAATCTCGCCTTAGTATTTCTTCGTCTCCAATCGATGAATGCCGTGAAGTCTAAAGCTCAACTACACAATCTATCCTAATCCGAGACTTAACCGTAGATAGACTAGAAATCAAGACTTATAGTTTTGGCAACTAAACTTGACAAACAAGCTTGAGATAGCAACACTTGCGAGTTCGACTGAGCAATGCTCTAACAATCTCCCCCTTTTTCAATTTTAGTGACAAAACTATCAATATATATGGATTACAAAATAAATAAACTTTGTAGCTTCTCATCCAAATACTTGATCTCCTTGATTCTTCAACATTACTCGAAATCTTCATCACTTCCAAGTACTCCGTGATTCTAAAGGTGTTCAACTCGGTATCATAGTTGTTGAAGATCCGTAGCTATAACAATACATAAAAACAAGATGTTTTCGTATTGTTATACAGTGCCATAGTATTATTACACAGCATCAAAGTTCAATTGTATCACAACTTTGACAATAACACTATGGTGATATGTATCACTCCCCATTAGTCAATACTTCACCTTACATGAAAACCACTCCCCCTTACATAATGATACGTAAACCATATGTATTTGTAGTGTGAACTACACATTAGTTCTCCCCCTTTTTGTCAATAAAAATTGGCAAAGGTATGAAAACTAGTGGGATCCTAATGAAATTTTCATAGAGATACTTCATGACCAAAAGAGAATATATCAACTTTGTTTAGATGCAATCATATAGCCGAAACTAAATGCTTTCATCAAGGAGTTTATAAAGATACAAGATAACCCCTATTATATTCCGCAGCCGCACTCCCCACAAAGATTTGGCAATTAAGCACAAGTTCAATTAAGAACTCTCCCCCATTAAATGTCATTCCCGAAAGAACAACAAGAGCGGCCTTACTTTTACGAGAAAAGAAAGATTTCTTTGGACACTAACAAATAACATGAAAACATGAATTTGTATTCCAAAATACTCAATTAAATTAACCATAAGAGAACCCGTGATTAATTTAATCGGAAATGCTCAACATAAGAGAACTTACGGAGACATACAGTGTATCACAAAAAGTGGATCAAGGAAGGACCAATACTATGGAATATACAAAGATTCATTATATTTTTCATCAATATTTGCATAAAGACATATAATAGACTTAATCTTTGCAACAAAAAGTTCATCCTATCTTCATCAATATTTGCATAATGACATAATAGGCTTAACTTTTGTTGTCAAAAGTTCATTCTATCTTTTATCAATAAACACATATGATAGATTTAACTTTTGAACAAAATATGGGACAATCACAGTTCACGGACGCAAACACACATATCCTATAACAAGTTGCAATATACAAAACCATAAAGATTAATATTGCAAAATCATCTTCCAAATAAACTTTAGAATTTAAATAAATAAATCTAAAAACATTGCAAGATGAAAATCGTTGGCAATAACTATGTGTACTCACAATAATTGCTATTCCAAACCCTAGTTATCCTTCTTAAAAACACAAGAATAAAATTTTCATAAGAAGTTTCCTACACATTATTGAAGCAAGGCATAAAAAACATCATTTCACTTACTTTGAAGACTCTTCTCATATTCCCTATAATCATCATGCTCATCTTCGATTAGATCAATCCTGGATTCGATATTGTCCAACTTTTCCTCAGGTATTTTGGAAGAAGATTCGAATTCACTCTTTAAAGCCCTTACTCGTTCCAAGACAAGATTCATAGTTAATGAGAGTTTTTCAAAATCTGAGACAAAAGGATTCACATCAGGCGAGAAATCACGTTTGTCTTGACTTATCTCATTATCGGAGGAACCAAAACGAACTTTCTTAGAGGGAAAGAGAACAGTCCATACATCATCTTCCTTGCTGGAAAGGCTTGAAGACAATATGATAGGATACAGAAAATGAAATGCTTGCTTAAAGAAATGAAAACCTTCATCTTTAAAAGAAGAAGATATGGAACAAATCCCTAAAAAGACCTTTGACCAAAACCCTAATAGAATTTTGGGTATCCAAAGAAAAGGTCTTTAAAAAGGAAAACCGTTAAGTACATAAACGGTCTCTTGATTCAGAACAACAAAAACAGGAACAAAAATAGAGACAAGACTTTAAGAAAAACAGAAATCTTCTTTCAACCCTCTTGAAGATTATAGTCCTTGTTCAAGGGAAAACAAGGACAATTTCAGAGCCTATTACAGATTGTAATTTCTCTCATCCAATAAAGCGGATGGATTCTTATGAGTGGACGAAGATTTTGTTATTCCTTGTTTCAGATATCTTTTTATATGGAGACGATCAAAGATAACCGTCTTCCTTTCCTGTAGTGTTCCAAATGCTCTATTTATTGTTTTTCGAAAACTATGAACGGTTCTGATTATCTCTTTAGAAATTTATTCGGATTTCTTGTGAGACTTAATTTTCTTCTTCTGATAGCAAGATTTACTGGAAGAAGAATTTCTAAGAAACTTAGTGCACACCATCTCTTGGTGATCCTGGTTTTCATACAAGTGACACAATTGATTTGTTGTGCTATTATATTTTATGTCTTTATCGACACAAGATAGTTTTGAGAAGGACATGTTTTCAGGAGTAATATGTTGAAGTTTAGAAGAGTTTATCGACGATGATCGATTCTTCTTCTTGAGATCACTATCGCGAGATGTCGTTGTCTCTTGTCTTAGTTTTTTCAGTTGACTTTTCAATCCTTTGAGACCAAGCTTCCTTTTCCAGTTGAAACATACTCTTCATTGAGTATAACTCTTTGGTTAAGAGATCAATTTTCTTTTCCGGAGAGGGTGAATTGTTTATCATGGAATTATCAGAGTTGTTCAAGGGACAAGTGTGGTTATCAGCAAAATAGGTGAGTGAACAATCGCTGGTTTCTTCCTCGGGACAGTAGTCAAGAGTTGCCAACCATTCTTTGTTTAACTCACTAACCTCCTTATTAGAGTGACCAGTGCACATGGAACTAGTTCCATACTCATAGTTTTTATGAACTTTTCTATCCTTTTTATTGATTAAAGACAAATTCTTTTGAGACTTTCTTTTTCTTTCTCTTAGAATTTTCTTTAGCTGTTGTACAAACAGTGAAAGCGTTGAATTAAAGCAATTCTCATCCTTTGTATCAATCAATTCAGGACATAGAGACTTTACTTTAGACGATGCAACATGATTGCACGACTTACAAAGTTTTTCCCTTTTACTCAGTTCAAGATCAAAGATCTTTAGCTTCTCAACCAGAGTGTTTCTGGAAAGCGTATCAAGGTTGTTTCCTTCAACGATGGCATATTTCTTAGAATCGTATCTGGATGGCAATGATCTGAGAATTTTTATCACAATGTCCTTTTCAGGAATAGTCTTAACGAACGCAAATGAAGCATTAACAATTTCATACACTTTGTGATTAAACTCATCAAATGAATCCTCATCATCCATACGAAGGTTTTCTCATTCAGAACATAGGTTTTGAAGCCTAGCTTCTTTCTCAGAGGAATTTCCTTCAAATACAGTTTCTAAGATATCCCAGGCATCTTTAGACTTAGTGCACGTAGTCACATGGTGCTGAAGATCTGGGGTAATGGCATGTATGATAGCATTTAAACCATCAGAATTTTTCTTTGCAGCAAGAATCTCTTTAGGTTCATATATACCAATATCCTTTGCAATAGAGACACCGTCTATTGTAACCATTGGAGGATTATAGCCATTAACAACATAAACCCATGTTTGAAAATCACTCGCTTGAAGAAAAGCACGCATATCAATTTTCCACCATGAGTAATTTGAGCCATCGAAGACTGGTGGTACGTTTATAGAGATATCACCTATGTTCATAGAGTCAGATCGCCACGAACACAGACTTGTAAGGTCTTGAACGTGTTTGCCTACTCTAATACCAATAGAAATCGGGGGTATAACAACCACACCCAATAATTCGCTTAGCAATCTATATGGACAAACTCCAATATACTTTCAAGAGAATCAACTAGACAGTCAGACTCAATCTTAAGAAAAGTATATCAAAGAGTTATATCTCAATTTCTCAATTCAATCCACAATCAAACAAATATGAATTTGCGATCCCGATTAAATATTGAGAAATAACTTGAACAGTACCAAAGACCAATGTTCAAGTGTCAATCAATTTATATCAACAACCAAAGGTTGGATTATCTAATTGATTGAGCTTACGCACAACCTGTAATATTTCAATTATATAAACAAATATAATGCGGAAAAGAAATAACACAGACACCATAAATTTTGTTAATGAGGAAACCGTAAATGTAGAAAAACCCCGGGACCTAGTCCAGATTTGAACACCATACTGTATTAAGCCGCTATAGACACTAGCCTTCTCCAAGTTAACTTCGGACTGGAATGTAGTTGATCCCTAATCAATCTCACACTGATCAAGGTACAGTTGCGCTACTCACGCCTTTGAATCCTAGCAGGACTCTGCGCACTTGATTCCCTTAGCTTTTCTCACCCACAACTAAGAGTTGTTATGACCCAAAGTCGAAGACTTTAATAAACAAATATGTCTCACACAGAAAAGTTTATTAAATAAATAAATCTGTCTCCCACAGAAATACCTATGAGTTTTGTTCCGTCTTTTGATAAATCAAGGTGAACAGGAACCAATTGATATACCGGACTTATATTCCCGAAGAACAGCCTAGAAATATCAATCACATCACAATAATCATAATCGTACGGTAGCGAAACAAGATATTGTGGATTCAAAAACGATGAGACGAAGATGTTTGTGACTATTTTTTATCTTGCCTATCGGAGAATAAATCTCAAGAAAATCTTAGAGAAGATAGTACTCAATCACGATAGAATAAAGCAAGATCAGAACACGCAATTACAGATAAAATATTTGGGTCTGGCTTTACAATCCCAATGAAGTCTTCAAGTCGTTAACCTACATGGCTTTGGAAAAAACCTAAGGTTAAAGGAGAATCGACTCTAGTCGCAACTAGTATCACACATGAGGTACGGAGATTATGTTTGCCAGTTGCTAGAGTTCTCCTTTATATAGTTTTCAAATCAGGGTTTGCAATCTAAGTTACCTTGGTAACAAAGCATTCAATATTCACCGTTTGATTAAAACTTGATTAGATTCAAGCTAATATCTTTCAACCGTTAGATCGAACTTAGCTTGTTATACACAATGAAATGTGCTTTCATTTAGATAAGGGTAACCGTACCTAAACATATGCACACGATTGGTTCAACAATAATTAACCAAAGTTAGCCATATGAATACTTTTTTATCAACCTTGTTTATCTCAATCACAACTAGTTCAAATGACTCAAATGAAACTAGTTATGGAGTTGTTCAATATTTTATATTTTCTTAAACATATACAAGCCACAATTGAAGCAAAATCGATTTTGATTCACTTGAATCAAATCATGAACATTATAGCCACGGTTTGCAAAAGATTGTATTCCTTAATATATATAAATGTATTAGTTCATGAATAAACCGATTTTAGAACTTAACCTACTCAGGTACGCATACCGGTACGCATAACTAAGTAGCCGGACTGAGTTTGGGTTTGCCAGTATGCATACCGGTAAGCATACCACCAACCTCAGTTGAAATTCCGGAACTTGAAACTTACGACAGTATGCATACCGGTATGCATACTTAAGTTCCCGGACTTTCACAAAACCAATCAGTACGCATACGGGTATGCATACCATGGTTCTCGGACTTTTACCAAACCAAGCAGTACGCATACGGGTATGCATACCATGGTTTTCAGTTATGGGTAACATATATGCAAGTACGTACACTATGCTATATCCAATCATGGTTAATCGTTCTAAACTCTATTTTCAATCATTGGAACATTCTCGGAAGACGGGAATAACTGTCTCACACAAACTATTAGCTTCAAAGAAATTTTCAAGTGATCAATACGAAACATTCCGAGTCTACATCAAATGACTGTCTCACATAAATCATGTAAGATGTTATAAGGAGATTTCCACATGATCATCTTTTGACTTGCGTCAAGAACATAAGATGAACTTGGATAAAGAAAAAGCTTACCAACACATATTTCGAGAAATATGTAAGCAAGTTAAACTCAGCTCGAAATATCAAAAGTGTATAAACTGAAAACTATATCGTTGTACGACTTTTGTCTCAAGAAGGAGATAGAGTAGAAATAGACTTTCTGAGTGATAGATGAGTTCAAGTATTCACATACCTTTTGTTGATGAAGTTCCACAAGCTCGCCTTAGTATTTCTTCGTCTTCAATCGATGAATTCCGTGAAGTCTAAAGCTCAACTACGCAATCTATCCTAATCCGAGACTTAACCGTAGATAGACTAAAAATCAAGACTTATAGTTTTGGCAAATAAAATTGACAAACAAGCTTGAGATAGAAACGCTTGCGAGTTCGACCGAGCAATTCTCTAATACCAAGTACACCACAATCTTTTCGATATCAACCTATATGACACGCACACCTTGCGTGATCACACTGTCAAAAAGATATCAATCACAAGATGTCTGCTTGGTATATAGTATAAGTTTTGACCGAACCAACTACAAGATCAAACCAAGTGTTTGATAGTGTATTTACTTTAATTATAAAGACAAGCTAAATAATGCAGGAGTAAAGTTTATAACACGACACAAGATTTTGTTAACGAGGAAACCGTCAAATGCATAAACCCCCCGGGACTTGGTCCAGTTTTGAAGAGTCTCAAAATTAAGCCACTACACAATGACTACTACTAACTTCTTATATAATTGAGACCAAGTAAACTAACTTCAGGTTTACTTGGTCTGTAAAGAGTTATACCACTCAACTCCTTTAGATCGTATTCTGAAACAATATCTGGATAATTTGTATTCGGCAACCGCTCTAAATCTCAAGAACTAAATCAAAGATATTATTGAGTTATACAAAGGCTCTCCCGTTTAAAAAATATAAACTCATTTGTATCGGTTCAGATCAACCAAGATCGAGATTATCGAGGTAATAAAATCTTAGCTCACAATTTATCAGATTAGGATCCCGAAGACAACCACCAAATGATAAATCGTCGATCTACATAACAAGTTATGAAAGTATATCAAAGATAAACCAACTTGTTGGATCCCATCTAACCAAGTGTGCACGAAGTATATCACAAAGATCATAAACCAATTAAAAGTATTATTGTCTTCAAATCTCCGGTCTTCAATGTACTTGCACACACAGAACGCAGTCTGTTAACAATTGATGATCATAAGCCTATCTTCAGATCTGAATCTTTGTTGATCTTTAATCTAGTTCGAGTGACCTTACATCAGAAGAAAAGGATCACATAATAAACAAACTAGTGATTATCAAGGCTCAAATATCGTTAGTCAACCAAATCAATAATGGAAAACTAAAATAACAATACGATTCCAGTTTCCCACCAGCGGTACTTCTAGACACTTTTTGATCCCACAAAAGTCTTTAAAGAGCGGATGTAAGAGATTTCGCCTAATTATGTTACTTTCGCAGATAATATTACAAATAATACTAACAATCGACTATCACACTAACTACAAAATGAAGGTGCGTATGTTGGGATAATCTTGTAAGAAGAACAAACTTCACTATTTATAAACCAAGGTATTTTAAACACCAAGGAGTTCCCATAACCGAAATATCAAAAGATATGCAACAAATACCAATTTTCGGTTTTGCATAATTCTAATATACCGTAATCTCTCATGGATGAAAACTCAACATTAGTTAGCATACAAGTATACTTTACTAATATATTCTCCAGAGATATGTTTTACTTACTGAGAAAGTAAATGCATATAAATTCGAAACCCTAAAAAAAAAATCTTAAATATTTCGGTTTGGGATCCCAACTCGAGTACAAGGAATATATTTGAACAACAAATAAATAATATTTTAGCACATGTTCAATACTCATTATCTCGACATCTTGAACTTTTCTAAATAGCAAACCATATTCCAATATTCACACAAATCTTAAAGTGTATATGAGACCGTAAAATACGTGTTATTAGGGACTGGTCCTGCTATAGATCCCCAATAAGAACTGGACCTCCAAATCCCTTTGATTCCTTTCAACTACGAAAATAAGTTTTGCAAGTTACTTCCTTAAACTCATATAGTTAAACATAGTTTTCTAGGCATGAAATCAACCTAAAGTTCAATACACAATCTAGTAACAAGTTGCGAAGATAGTGTATACGTCGCAATTACGAAGTTCGAAAGATAGACGTTATACTTCATAATTCAATATACCAAAGTTGTAAAATAACTTGTATATCTTCCTTGACACTTTCATCATAATGAAATGATCAAGTTACTAATACTATAGATTCATATATATAACTTCGCATGTTATGTTTTTAATATAAACGACTTGAAATCCATGTAGATATAAATGGAAACAAGTCAAGTCTTGTATTACTAACCTCGAACAGAAGGATGATGTGTTGGTTGGTATCGATACGTCTCCAGGTTCTTTAGAGTAATACTTGTATATCTCGATATTTCTAGACTTCCTAGTATAACTTAACGAAGTTGTCTTTAATAACCTAATAAAGCGACTCAGGTTTTGTAACTAAGGCATGACAACCAAGCTTGACATACCAATGCTTGGTGGGTTCAGCCGAGCAATGCTCTAACAAAGTCATTTATGGTCAACTTGTTCACATGTGAAAATCCTAATTATGTGAACCCAATGTATAAATATTTGTGGAAATTGAAATCCTCCCTAAAGTACAATTGTTTTCCTGGAAATGTCATGAAGGAATCCTACCTGCTAAGACTATTGTATTTAGGTTCATCTATAGTCAAGACGTTAAGTGTGGTATGTGTAACTTAAATACTTATGAGTCTGCTAAGCATCTTATCCTTCACTTCCCTTTTGCTCAAGCGCTTGATTAGGTTCCACCGTGAATATTAGTATGGCATTGTTATTTTAGTTTTCGATTATTGATTTGATTGACTAACGGTTTTTGAAACTTTGATTGAAACTAGTTTGATTATTCTTGAGAGCCCTCTCTTCTGACATAAGGGGTCACTCAAAATAGATCAAATATCGATCGGATCTTTAGAACTGTTGTTAAATCTAAAGACATTTTGTGATAATCCATTGTTAACAGACTCTGTTCTGTGTATGATTGATCACAAGAGGATCCAAGTTTGTGTTGCGCAGGTTATTAAGAAGGAAATTGAAGATTTGAAGACGAAAAATATTTTCTTATTAGTTTTCGTATCTTGTGAATTTTGTGCACACATCTTGATCGGCTTGGATCCAACTAGATCTTGTTTATCTTTGATAGACTTGTGATTATCTAGTTGTTAAGATTGATATCACTTTATAGTTTCTCTTTGAGTTCTATATTATTTGATTGCAAATCCGGAAATTGATTATTTCGGTAATTAAGATTCGGATTGATCTAACCAGACAAAGGAGTATTAAACATAAGAGCCTTTGTTGAAAACTCAACATACCTTTTACCGAAGGTTGAATAGAATAGTTACCAAATAGATTTATTCATTTACTCTTTGGAATACGATCAAAAAGAGTAAAACAACTTGAGATAGTGATTTATGTCTTGAGATTCATGTGCGTGACCAAAAGGTCGAAGACACATGAATACTGAGGGAACTAAGTAACTAGGGGTAGTTTACTTGGTCTCAACTATACGAAGTTGGCTTTTATTGTTTGTATAGCGGAAGAGAATGCAAAAAGAACTAGGTCATTTCGAGTTCGGACGAAAAAGTTACGGCCATAACAAGTTTTTTTATCGAATACCGAAGACATAAAAAGTTTGCAAACCGGTTTGCAAACGGGATTTCGTGACCTGGAGCAGTTTGCAAAAAAGGTATGTGAACTAAAGTCCCTGGATTTTGATTTTAAATGATGGTATGCATACCTGGTATGTGTACCATGAAGGCCAAACATCCCGAACTACTATTTTCGAACCTGAACATTTAAGAACCATAAACACAAATCAAATTAGGTAGACATGAACGATACACATGGTACATGGATCATGATAAGCAATTTAAGCAAATAATAAAAATATAAATCTTGCTCAAGCTTATAGACATATTTTTTAGAAGAATCCAATCGTGAATCCTATGGCTTTACCAAAAGTTCAATATCTTACCTAACACAATATGTGCTCCCCAATTCTCGTGCTTCCCTCACCGTATACATAACATGGCATTCCTTGGTGAGGATGCACTTACAACACAATCAAGTTGTGTTGGGGTGAACAAAGTCTTGCTCACCATAAGTGACTAAAACAGACTTTTCCACAACTATGGATTTTTCACTATCTATAGTTTTTGACTTATTCTGTTTCACCTTTGGATTATCATAAAATAGATCGCTTTTAGCACCATTCACATCCAAATCCATCTTTCCAAAGAACTTTTTAAGTTCCAACATCATGGATACTGCCTTCTCCATAGTTATGTAATTTTCTGGGAGATCATTACTTTTCACACTCAAAGCATCATTGACTTTCTTAGGTACCCACTTTTGAGTGAGTTTAGGAACAACCGAAACCTTCTTCCCATTACTCTCTTCTAGAATTCTCGGAACAAAATTGGATTGACTATTCTTTTGCAAGTTAGTCTTTCTCCAATTGGGAGCATCGGATCTTATCTTCGTCTTTACAAGGTTATCCTTTTGATAATCATTAGGATTTTGAAAAGGCTTCTTATGACGTTTATAGGCAAATCTAGGTTTATCACAACACTGATTCCTTTGCCTAAAGGTTGGACGTTCACAACCCGTAATGTCAAGGGTGTTAGCCTTAATACATGATTCAGGTTTAATCACTTCTTTTTACACCCAAATAAGAATATCATGAAGTTTTTTATTCCTTATACGAAAACGACATCTCCTTTCCAGGTGACCTTTGTTTCCGCAATAATGACAAATATAAGGAACGTTCTTACTCGGATTCATGTGTGCTGGTTTTGGAGGTTGATATACTTTGCTCTTTCGAACCTTAACTTCCGGTGAAGGTATTTCACTTTTGCCATCAGTAGAAACATTTTGTTCATAAGAATCACTAGCCTTGACAAATTTTACCTCTTTGCTAATACTTGGAGCATCTATTCCCTTATATCCCAATCCTCGTGTATCACGATGATTTTTACTTGCTCCTAGCATTGTGGTTGATTTGTTTGAACTAGTATTGAACTTTTTCAAGTCCTCTTCCAACATCTTAATTTTATCAAGTGCAGCAGTTAAATCAGCCTCAAGCTTCTTTTCTTGAGAGAGAAAAACACTTTCTCTGTCTTTGAAACAACTCTGTTGAGAGTTAATCCTTGCTACAGATTCTGCAAGTTTCTCTTCAAACAAGAAGTATATTTGATAAACATCATCACATTCAAGTGACTTTCTACTCACGTTTTCCTCAGAATCTTGGAGGATCGATTCACAAGAGCGATTCGAAACATAAAGACCCTCGTAAATCCTTTTCAATTTCTTGTTGTTACGACAGAGATTAATTAGAAAAGGTGTGACATGAGAAGTTGTCATCTTTTTATTTTCCACCCGATTCAACAGCTTAACATACTCTGAGACTTTCTCATCAACATCTCTATCAATATCTGAGTCCCCTTCGTCAAAAAGTTCATACAACTATTTTTCTAGGCGTGTTTCCCAGTTATCAACAATTTTTCCCATCAAGAGAATGTCTAGATATTGACTTAGATGTGATAGTTCTCTCAGGTGAATCCAAGCTATAAAAATCATTTGGTAATTTCTGAACTCGTACGTTATTAGATATAGACTCGTCCATACTAACCAGATTTCTACAAACACAGACTTATGAGGTCTTAGCGTTTTTACCTGCTCTGATACCAATTGAAAAAGTGGGGGTACAACAACCACACCCAATATTTCGTTAGGAAATCTGTACGGACTAACTCCAATATAATTTCAAGATAATCAACTAGACAATCAGACTCAATCAAGGAAATATATCCAAGAGTTATATCTCTGTTTCTCAATGTAATCAACAAATCAAACAGATAGAAATCCATGAGCCTGATTATTATGAGAAACAACTTGAACGGTACCAAAGACCAATGTTCAAGTGTCAATCAATTTCAATTAACAACCAAAGGTTGGATTTACCAATTGATTGAACTACGCACAACCTGTGATATTTCAAATATATAAACAAATACAATACGGAAAACAAATAACACAGACACCAGAAGTTTTGTTAACGAGGAAATGGCAAATTCAGAAAAACCCGAGACCTAGTCCAGATTTGAACACCACACTGATAGACGCATTTATGTGTCTATTTTCATCTCTATTGTATATATTGTTAGTACCCATTTTTGTACTAATTTTGTTATTTTATCCCTTTGTAGGTGTTTTTGGAGAAATAGGCTTTTGCGGCAAAATTGGCTCGAAAAGTTGCTAAAGGCTCCTGTGAGGACACTTTCTATTCGGATTCTCATTTTGGATAAGGGGTAACCCATTTCCAAGCAGCTGCTAAGCACATACCGGCACTGGATAGGGGGAGGTCACATTTCTTCTCAAATTTTCAAAACGAAAAATGGCGGGAAAACAGTTTACAGAAAACAGAATTTTCTGTTCGATTTTTGGACGATTTTTAAGGAGATTCAAGGGCTGATTTTCGTTGGATTAACCCTGTTAAGGATAAACAAGTATGGTATGAGCTGTAGAATCGATTAAACAGGGATAGAAATCCGTGTTGGAGCAAAATAGGGAGAATTCACGATTTGAGTTGTTTTCGGTTTACAAAAGAATTTGTGAAGAGTTTACGGCAAGATTGGAGTGTATGGAGTCCTTATTCAGTCCTGGGAGAGTTTAAGAGAGTTTGGAAACCAAGTTGACACGTAAAAAGAAGATTAAAATCCCGTAACATGCTGTGAAGAAAAAACGAAAATATTTGGATTAACTCGAGTGATTTTGGGGTTTGGTGGATATATATAGGTTGATTCGAGTCATATTGAGAAGCAAAAAAGTTTAGGGGAAAGTTTAGAGCCTTAGAGAAGCCAGAAAAATCATTGGAAGAAATCGTGTTTCTGCTGGTGCAACTGTGGCCGGAGAAGACGAAGAACACAGAACAACAGAAAAAGAAAGTCGCAGAAACTGTGACCGTAGCTTTCAAACTCTATACCCTTTGTAACAATTTTTCCAACAGATAGCTTCAGTTCGCAACAGTTCTCTGTATGAATAGGTTCTGTAACGATTATATTTGTTACAGAATCCGCTGCTTAGCACTTTTCACTCTTTTAATCAACTTTTGAACACATATGTATTTTGAGCAAGTGGTTAATATGAGGAGCTAAACCCCTTAGCCGAGGCAACGGAGGAAGCCATTGTTCCATCAAAAGTGGTATAGTTCTATTTTAATTATTTATTGCAATTATTTTACATGATTATTTGCATAGAACTTAAAAGAAAAATTGGTTTTTATTGAGTAGTTGTGAAGTGTTTTGATGGGACATGCTTAGTTTTAATACTTTTGATGTTTCATGCTTCGTGCTTACAATTATTACTTCAAAAATCTATTAGAGGCAAATATTGAATCACTTTAAAGAAGAATATTGCATGAATATTGATTAGAGTTTATCAATTAGTTGGTCAATGGTGGAATCCAGAGTCTCGGTATTTTCTTATTATTGTCAAAACAATTTTATTTAATTTTCAAAAATCCTTCACAAGTTCGAGCAACGAACCTTTTTACCACTACAACTACAAAACACATTACCTACTACAAGTTAACTTCAGACTAGAATGTAGTTGAGCCCTAACCAAGCTCACACTGATCAAAGTACAGTCGCGTTTCTTACGTCTCTGAATCCCAACAGGACTCTACGCACTTGATTTCCTTAGATGATCTCACTCACAACTAAGAGTTGCTACGACCCAAAGTCGAAGACTTTATACACAAATCTGTCTCCCACATAAAAGTCTATTCTGATAGATAAATCTGTCTCCCACAAAAATTCCTACAAAGTTTTTGTTCCGTCTTTTGATAAATCAAGGTGAACAGGAACCAATTGATAATCCGGTCTTTTATTCCCGAAGAACAGCCTAGAAATATCAATCACCTCACAATAACTTAGCTATAAGGTAGTAGAACAAGTTATTGTTGAATCACAAAGAATGAGACGAAGAGCTTTGTGATTACTTTTTATATCTTACATATCGAAGATAAATCTCGAGCAAATCTTAGAGAAGATAGTACTCAATACGATAGAACAAATAAGATCAGAACACGCAACTACATAGAAAATAGTTGGGTCTGGCTTCAGAATCCCAATGAAGTCTTTAAGTCGTTAATTTATAATGGTTTAAGGAAAAACCTAGGTTAAAGGAGAACGACTCTAGTTGCAACTAGTATCACACAAGAGGTGTGGGGATTAGGTTTCCAAGTTGCTAGAGTTCTCCCTTATATAGTTTTCAAATCAGGGTTTGATAGCTTTGAAACAAAGCAATCAATATTCACCGTTGGATGAAATCCTGATTTAAGATTCAAGCTAAGTTTTCTTAAACTAAAGCAATATCTCTCCACCGTTAGATGGTCTTAGCTTGTTGCACACAAATGAAATATACCTTCATTTAAATATGGGTAACCGTACCTAAATGTGTATATTGGCTTGGATCAATAACAATTAACCTAAGTTAGCCATATGAACACTTTTGTGTTAACCACATTCATCTTAACACTCCTAGATCAAATGATAATCAAATGAACCTAATTGTGTTACTCATATAGTTGTTCAATTGTTTATATTCTCATAGAAGTATACAAGACACAATTGAAGAAAAATCAGATTGATTCAAAAGAATCAGTTCATGAACACATTATACCACGGTTTGCAAAGATTGCATTCCTTAATATATAAATGTATTTTTTCATGAGTATGAAATCATACTTAACCGATTTTAGAACTTAACCACATAAGTTCGTAAACGGGTATGCAAACTTAAGTTCCGGACTTTGATCTTTTTCGACAGTTCGCAAACGGGTACGCATACTGTCGTTGCTGACCGAACTCAGGTGAAACAGTTTGCAAACAGGTACGCATGGTTCCTGGACTTTAACAGTTAAAACTGTTCGCGTACGGGTATGCATACTTGGTTCCCGGACCTGAATTATTCTTACAACAGTTTGCATATGGGTATGCATACTGTGCTATATCTAGACAATGATTAATTGTTCTAAACTCCAATTTCAATCATTGAAACATTCTTAGAAGACGACAATAGCTGTCTCACACAAACTATTATCTCATAAGCAATTTTCAAGTGATCGAATGATCAATACGAAACATTCCGAGTCTACATCAAATGACTGTCTCACACAAATCATGTAAGATGTTACAAGGCGATTTTCACATGATCATCTTTTGACTTTCGTCAAGAATAATGATGAACGTAGTTAAAGCAAAAAGCTTTCCAACACATATTTCGAGAAAGATATAAGCGAGTTAAACTCAGTTCGAAATATCAAATGTGTATAATGTAAAAGTATATATACATATATTACTTAGTCTCAATAGGAGATAGAATAGAATAAACTTCTGAGTGATAGATGAGTTCAAGTCTCCACATACCTTTTGTTGATAAAGTTCCTCTAAGCTCCCCCTAGTAGATCTTCATCTTCAATCGATGAACTCCGTGAAGTCTAAAGCTCAACTACACATTCTATCCTAATCCGAGACATAGCTATAAGTAGACTAGAAATCAAGACTTATAGTTTTGACAACTAAACTTGACAAACAAGCTTGAGATAGCAACACTTGCGAGTTCGACCGAGCAGTGCTCATCTTTTGTGAACTATGGTGCATGGTCGTTAATGACTTTGTATGTTCTTCTTTGTTAAGAAAATCTTTTTATACGCCTTTGGTATCTATTCTTGGTGTAAATCCGTGCGAAAAATATTGATTCTACCCTCTAAGGACAAATCATCTTATATGTGCATTACGAGTTTTTCTTGTGTCATGTACCTGCATAGGACAAGAGGGTGTCATGTACCTGCATAGGACAGGAGGGTGGCCCATATCATAATCAGGATGATAGTTAGCCTTTAATATTAATTGTTAATTAGTTGTTTAATTAGTGTTAATTAGAAGTGTAATGGTTGAGATGTAACCGTCTGTGTGGCTTAGTGATTGTTAGATCGAGTTGGGTAAACCTAGATATATAAGGCTAGTGTCTCTGTAATGTGAATACTAATCAATTCATCATCAAAATATCGTTTAATCGATTAAGGATGTGTTCGTATGAACCAGTAGGATTGATTCTTCGGGATTAAGAGATTTATCAGTGTTTATGATCCAGATCTTGTTATGTACATCTAGGTACATAACATCTTGATGTCTAGGAAACTTCTTATGAGAATTTATTCTTGTGTTTTAAGAAGGATAACTAGGGTTTGGAATAGCAATTATTATGAGTACACATAGGTATTGCCAACGGTTTTCATCTTGCAATGTTTTTAGATTTATTTATTTAAATTCTAGAGTTTATTTGGAAGATGTTTTTGCAGTATTAGTCTTTATGGTTTTATATATTGCAACTTGTTATGGGATATGTGTGTTTGCGTCCGTGAACTATGATTGTCCCATATATGCTCAAAAGTTAAGTCTATTATATGTCATTATGCAAATATTGATAAAAGATAGAATGAACTTTTGACAACAAAAGTTAAGCCTATTATGTCATTATGCAAATAATTGATGGAAGATAGGATGAACTTTTGTTTACAAAGATTAAGTCTATTACATGTCTCTATGCAAATAGTGATAAAAGATAGAATGAATCTTTGTTTATTCTGCAGTATTGGTCTTTCCTTGATCCACATCTTTGTGAATGTACTATATTGCTCCGTAAGTTTTCTTATGTTGAGCATGACCAATTGAATTGATCATTTCCTTTGTGGTTAATTCAATTGAGATTTTTGGACACAAATTCATATTTCATGTGATTTGATTATGTCCAAAGAAATCCTTCTTTTCTTGTAAAAGTAAGATCGCTCTTGTTGTTCTTTCGGGAATGACATTTAATGGGGGAGAGTTCTTAATCGAACTTGTGCTTAATTGCCAAATCTTTGAGGGGAGTGCGGCTGTGGAATATTGTAGGAGTTTTCTTGTGTGTTTATAAACTCCTTGATGAATACACTAAGTTTCGACTATGTGAAATCATCGAAACAAAGTTGATATGTTCTCTTTTGGTCATGAAGTATCTCTATGAAAATTTCATTAGGATCCCACTAGTTTTCGTACCTTTGCCAATTTATATTGAAAAAAAGGGGGAGAATTAATGTGTAGTTCACACTACAAATACATATGGTTTACGGATCATTATGTAAGGGGGAGTGGTTTTCATTGTGAGATGAAGTATTGACTAAGGGGGAGTGATACATATCACCATAGTATTGTTGTCAAAGTTGTGATACAATTGGACTTTGATGCTGTGTAATAATACTATGACACTGTATAACAATGGTTGAGAGCAACTGTTTTCTCATTGTTATGGCTACAAATCTTCAACAACTATGATGCTGAGTTGAACACGTTCAAAATCACTGGAGTACTTGGAAGTGATGATGATTTCGAGTAATGTTGAAGAACCAAGGAGATCAAGCATTTGGATGAGAAGCTACAAAGTTTATTTATTTTGTAATCCATATGTATTGATAGTTTTGTCACTAAAAATGACAAAGAGGGAGATTGTTAGAGCACTGCTCGGTCAAACTCGCAAGCATTGCTATCTCAATCTTGTTTGTCAAGTTTAGTGATCAAAACTATAAGTCTTGATTTCTAGTCTACTTGTAGCTATGTCTCGGACTAGGATAGATTGTGTAGTTGAGCTTTAGACTTCACGACGTTCATCAATTGAAGACGAAGAACTACTAAGGAGAGCTTGTGGAACTTCATCAACAAAATTTATGTGGAGACTGAAACTCATCTATCACTCGGAAAGTCTATTTCTACTCTATCTCCTATATTGAGACAAAAGTCGTATAGCTATATAGTATTCGATTATACACATTTGATATTTCGAGTTGAGTTTAACTCGCTTACATATTTCTCGAAATATGTGTTGGTAAGCTTTCGCTTTAACCAAGTTCATCTTATGTTCTTGACGAAAGTTAAAAGATGATCATATGAAAATCGCCTTGTAACATCTCATTTGATGTAGACTCGGAATGTTTCATATTGATTTTGTCAATCACTTGAAAATAACTTTGATGCTAATAGTTTGTGAAAACGACTATTGTCATCCTCTAAGAATGTTTCAATGATTGAAATAGAGTTTAGAACACTTAACCATAATTGGATTATAGACATAGTATGCGTACTTGCATATATGTTGATCCAAGACCGGTGTAG
The DNA here is from genome assembly GCA_023531105.1 of Papaver atlanticum. NCBI lineage: Eukaryota > Viridiplantae > Streptophyta > Magnoliopsida > Ranunculales > Papaveraceae > Papaver > Papaver atlanticum. The sequence goes on from JAJJMB010012638.1 coordinate 1,101,494, forward strand.
TATGCATACCCGTATGCGTACTGGCGAGGTCAGGTAAAGTATGGGAGCCTTGGTATGCGTACCCATACGCGTACTGGCGAACTCAGTTTAAGTCCGGTAACTATTGTATGCATACCCATACGCGTACTGAATTCAACTGATGTTTTGGATGTGTGATAGTAAACGTACCCGTTCGCATACTGTCAGATACAGTCCAAGTCCGGCTATTTAAGTATGCGTACCCGTTTGCATACTTGAGTGGGTTAAGTTCTAGAATCGGTTGTGCCATGAACTAATACATTTATATAATAAAGAATACAATCTTTTGCAAACCGAGGCTATAATCACTAGTGAAAAAAACCGTTTTAAGATAATCAGAAAGTGTCGTATAAGCCAATTATAAGACACTTTTGAATTGCAGCTGAAAGTGCCGTAGATTCAGTGTCTTTTTCTGGAACGACACTATCACATTGATGCTGAATAAATTGAATTACGGTACTTTAGAGCTGTCACTATACACGATAGGTGAATTGTGTCTTAGAGTTAATTTTATATTATATAAAAAATAGAAATTCAGCTGAATTCCAAAACCAATTCAGCTGAATACAGTGTTTCTGACTGGGCTGCAATAAATCTAACTGAAACTCAAATTACTCAAATGACCATTCAAATAAAATCATCATATTAGTTACACAATTCATAACTTAATTCAGTTGACACTTGGTATCAAAAAAAAAAAGGTATCAAAAGAAAAAGTAGTCGAATCTTGAATTCATGCACAGTAATATAAGTCATAGAGAGAACAGTAAAAAAATCACTCCTTGAAACTGGACTAGATGAAGTGGACTTGCAGAAGGGTGTGTACACCTGCAATAGTAATGAGCAAGGGAGACGGCCAGCTACTTGTCGACGGAGATCGGCTGCTACTTCCAACATTGAATCTGGGCATATAGTTACCTAAAATAAAACCACTTAACTAGTAAGACTCACAATACAAAAACGCAACACCTTGTATATGCTAATTTAATAAGGTTTATTAAGAAGCCATACTTACAGTTTACCCGTATAAGAAAAAATTGCCAAGATGTGAAGGAATTGGTCCCCTAACAATTTGCAACAAAGATCTCTGCAGTTAATATGAATTACTGATAGGTCAATAACAATGAAAATGAGGTAATAACAAAATATTGATATATGAGCTCAACTGTTTCAAAAGTGCTTATAAAACAGCAAGTGCCTGCATCAGACTAACACCAAATGGAGCTTTCCCGGCGAGTCTGTTTCCTTGTATAGAAAGCATGGAGCGCAAGACTCATCTCAGTTGCGCAATATAGCTTTAAGATTTTCTTGGAATGAGATCTAGCTGCAACTCTTGCAATGGTTTCCCTAGACGAAGATCTACTACCACCCTGCATTTACAATTGGCAGCTATTTAGACACAAAAATGGGAATGTTAAAATTCTATGATGCAAGTGACCTTATAAAATGATAAACAAGACTGTATTACACAAATTATGAGCATGTCTGAATTAGTTAGATAGATGTCAATCACCTTATCTTAGGTACTTGGAAATGCAGATGTCCTTAGGGTCTCTTGGGTTTCATCTAGATTTCCGCTTAGGAACACTCAAGATGAGAGCAATCTGATCCCAAATAGCAGTTACAGGAGTTATCCGGTAAACGTTATCCTACCATCTAAGGGTACTATCACTTGAATACAGAAAATCAAGCTCCACAACCTAGAAAATATCACATAGAAATCTGGCATGAGTAATAGAAGCTTAATACATCTTGCATTTATGGAAACTTGGAAAGAAGTGCAAGATGACATGTGTAAAGAAATAAACGAACAATTAAGGAATGACTACACAACATCATGAATTCAAGAGAATGAAAAGGTTACCTCCTGCCCATATCCACCATATAGTGCGTCTCCAAGACATTCCCAGCCAACATTCACTCCCAAACTACAAAAATAAACCAACCAAAACCCCATTCAGTTAAAACATTTTAAATCCAGTCCTAGCCTGCTAATCAAAGTCAGGTAGGTCTGTCGGCAGCACAATCAGAAGATGAAGTAGTAACCAGTACCAAAGGAAAATGAACCGAGACACATAACACTCAAAGACTGCATACACTTCTGTGTGGTTCTGCAGCCACCGCGTGAGTGCACTCCTTGTGTGCTGTACAAAATTTTCCAAATGACAATGCACAATCAACTTCAAGCATAGAGTTTGAATACCAATGAGAAGAAAAATATACAGACCTTGTTGGATACATAACGTCACCATTCATAACATCCTTAGATACTGATTTTATGAATATCTCAGATAGCTTAACACGAGCCAAATGAAAAAACTCCCGAACTACAAAAAGAAATTAACCAGAGCCCCATTTTCAGTTCATACATTTCCATATATACAAAATAGATTAAAATGGAGTTAGATAATATACCCATGAATCTTATTGTTAATGAACCTTCAAGAGCTTCTCCAAGACCATCCCAAGCTCTATTCATCTACACACAATCAGTTCTCACCAAACATCAAACCAAGAGTTAATTTAATATTCTGAAGCAATTGAAATTGTATGAGAAGGAATATCTTACTATTTTCTTGAGCAAGATGCCAGTTCTGCCGCCGCAATTCTGCATAGACAAAAGTCAGAAAGAAATTCATCTGTAAGATGAGACTATTTAATATCCTGGTATCATATCAATATCAATCTAACTGACTCAACCAGTACAATAGAAACTTATGGTCCAACGACTACATACAAGCTTATTCATCCAAACTCACAATTTGGCATACTCAAAGTGAGAATCAACCAGTCTATTTTTCTTTGATTCTTCAAGAGAAAGATTCTTGTTTGGATAGATGTAGAAGAAAAAAACCCATACATACATGTTAATACTAAGAATAAGTTAACAAATATACACAATTTGATACTTAAAGAAAACTACCTAATTAAGATAGGAGGCTGAAGTTCAAACTCCACCACCATTATGCCATAAGTTAGGGTTTCCAAATAAAATAAATCTAGGATAAAAAAAAACCTAAAACAATTTCGGATCGTACTGCTAGTAAAGCTTAGATTACATGGTATAAAGAGAGTCTAAAAGAAAAACCCTATTCGCTAATTGAAACTTGAACAGACCCTATTCGCTAATCTACCAAAAAACTCCATTGATTTCTTCTTTAGTCTGCAAAATCTAAGTAAATGATAATAAAAATTAGTAAAAACTTCAGAAATTTGAACAGACCCTACATTCAGAATCAGATTAATCAATCCTAAATAGGAAGAAGTAAGTAATTCGACCATATATCATTATCATCATCTTTAAATGTCTCTGCATCTTCTAGAGTATGAGATGAGGGCCTGATTCGAATTTCAGGAGCAAAAAAACTAGATCTAGGGTAACGAAGAAAGGTTTTCTTTTGATTTCTGATGATACATGAGTTTTGATATTGAGATAGGGTCAGGATGGAGGTTTAATTGTTGAGAATCAAGGCTCATCTGTGATACAGTTGAGTAATTTTCCGTGAGTTTGGTAGTGATGAAAGAGTAGTGAGATAGGATTGTGGAGTCTGCACTCTGGAGACAAAAAGGAAAGAGAAATAAAAGATAAGGTCGATACTCGATAAGTGAGGTGAGAGATAAAGCGATTTAGGTGAGAGAAGTGGGGGAACCAGAGCCGTTATATCAAAGATATTTCTTATCCCAAGAAAGCCAAGAGAAATCTACGACAGAAACAATACTCTGAAAGCGTCGTTGTATAAGTCAACTAAAGTCATAGCACAACGACATCCTGACTTTAGTCAGCCCGTTCCACATATTTTTATATCTCGATATTTATATTGTGTCGTTTCATGATGTCTCAGTTGGCCTCTTTTCCACTAGTGAATGTTCATGAATTGATTCGAGTGAATCAAACCGATTTTGCTTCAATTGTGTCTTGTATACTTCTATGAGAATATAAACAATTGAACAACTCTATAACTAGTTTCATTTGAGTCATTTGAACTAGTTGTGGTTAAGATGAATAAGGTTGATATGAAAGTGTTCATATGGCTAACTTCGGTTAACTATTATTGAGCCAATCTAGTGTACACGTTTAGGTACGGTTATCCATATCTAAATGAAGGTACATTTCACTTGTGTGTAACAAGCTAAGACCATCTAACGGTGGAGAGATATTGCTTTGGTTTCAAGCAAACTTAGCTCGTCTCTTAGATTAGGTTTCATTTAACGGTGAATATTGATTGCTTTGTTCCAAAGCTATCAAACCCTAATTTGAAGACTATATAAGGGAGAACTCTAGCAACTGGAAAACCTAATTCCCACACCTCTTGTGTGATACTAGTTGCGACTAGAGTCGATTCTCCTTTAACCTTAGGTTTATTCTAAAACCATGTAGGTTAACGACTTAAAGACTTCATTGGGATTGTTAAGCCAGACCCAACTATTTTCTCTATAGTTGCGTGTTCTGATCTTACTTATACTACCGTGATTGAGTATTATCTTTTCTAAGATTTTCTTTAGATTTATCTCCGATAGGTAAGATTAAAAGAAGTCACAAACATCTTCGTCTCATCATTTGTGATTCCACAATATATTGTTTCGCTTCCATATGATTAAGATTATTGTGAGGTGATTGATAATACTTGGATGTTCTATGGGAATATAAGTCTGTTTATCAATTGGTTCCTGTGAACCTTGATTTATCACAAGACGGAAAAAACTCATAGGTATTTTTGTGGGAGACAGATTTATCTATATCAATAGATTTATCTGTGTGAGACAGATTGATTTATCAATTCTTCGACTTTGGGTCGTAGCAACTCTTAGTTGTGGGTGAGATCAGCTAAGGGAATCAAGTGCGTAGAATCCTGCTGGGATTCAGAGATGTAAGGAGCGCAACTGTACCTTGATCAGTGTGAGATTGGTTAGGGCTCAACTACATTCCAGTCCGAAGTTCATTGGTAGTAGGCTAGTGTCTGTAGCGGCTTAATACAGTGTGGTGTTCAAAGATGGACTAGGTTCCGGGGTTTTCTGCATTTGCGGTTTCCTCGTTAACACAATTTCTGGTGTCAGTGTTATTTCTTTTCGGCATTATATTTATTTATATAATTGAAATATCACAGGTTGTGCGTTAAGTTCAATAAGTTCTTGAATCCGACCTTTGGGTTGTGAATTGAATTGATTGACACTTGGATATTGGTTTGTGATACCGTCCAAGTTATTTCTCTTATTCAATCGGGCTCACAAATTCCTATTTGTTTGCTTGCGGATTGAATTGAGAAATTGAGATATAACTCTTTGATATACTTTTCTAAAGATTGAGTCTGACTGTCTAGTTGATTCTCTTGAAAGTATATTGGAGTTAGTCCATACAGATTGTCAAAACGAAATATTGGGTATGGTTGTTAGACCCCCGCTTTTTCAGGGTCCATCATTGGTAGGAGCACAACTGCTGGGTCCATAATTGGTCTTCCCGTAAAAAAGGCGACATTACCTATTTGGGGATCATCTGCATCTAGATATCTCGCTACTTCTTTGATGATTGCCATGATGGAATGAAGGGTGTTTTGAATGAATGTTTTTCTTTTTATCTCTGATTGTGTTTGGATTTGTAGCAATGACAGTTGAAACCGATGTTTGGTTTTTCTGGTTCGTAAAACGGGATGGAAATGAAGTGTTGAGTGAAAAAATATATAGTTTTTTAACCTAACAATAAACTTGTACAATTTTCGGCAAGAGTAAAAATATAATATTACCAACATAAGGTTAAATCCATAATTTGACTTTAAGGCTCGCGCACAGCATGTCCATTCAGAATGATTTGTCTCGGGAGATCGTGTTCCTTTCGTCACCACTGACATGAGTTGCTAGTTCTTCCTGAGACGGTTGTTGCTTGATGGTCAATACGTGTTGGCGTATGAGTGGTGTTTGGTTTTCGAGTGCTTGTTGGCTCCCCGTCCCGAGTGGTGAACGATAAGCTCGATTACCTCTTCATGCACATGTCGTGCCCAAATCTGGTTCTTATGTTGCCTATTTATCGAGAAGCCATCGATTGTGACCCCCGTTTGTTGCTTAATCTTACCTATCGTTGGTAAGATAGATCTTTCGCGCATAGCGTGCCTGCTTGGAACAACTTGTCCCCTGTGCTCGTGCTCTCCTAGTCTTAAAAGCTTGGCTGGCTTGTTCTACTGGAGACGGTCGTTCCCTGATGGACAATACGTGTTGGCGTATGAGTGGTGTTTGGTCTTCGGTGCTGGTTGACTCCCCGTTCCACGCGGCGACAACAAGCCCGACTACCACTTCAGCTTCTTCCCTAAGTCGTCTTAGGGAAAGACTCGTTTGGTCCATGTTCCTATCTGCCTATTGTGAAGGGAGGGACTCCCTCTTGTAGCTATGCAGGCAGCAGGATCGTGAAAGGGGGGACTCCTCCCTGTAGCCCTGCAAGCCCTGGGCAGGGATACAGTGGGTATGCTATTTTAACGGTCGTGAATGCGTAAACCCTATTGAAATAGTGTGCCCACTCCCTGTTCCACCCGCGCCACGGAATGTGCCAAGGATTTACTACTGTCTCTGTACAGGTTGCTTTGGTTGGCGAGCCGAGCATAGAAACTTAGCCATATTTTGGAGATAAGATCTTTACGATATATTATCTCTACCCTACCTGGTATTTGCTACTGGGAAAAGGGCTTCGAATATCGGATTAGTAGGTTTAAGCGCAAACATGTTTTCTATGTAGCCCAAACCAATTGTCTAAAAATGGGACCTCTCGGATTTGACCTAATAGAAATTGACACGACTAGCCAGGACCCAGGACTTCAACCCAACTTCTGCAGTTAACCGACTTACTCTTCAGCTTCTTCTTCTCTTCAACAGAGCAACAATGCTGATTCGTTGTCTTTACAATGCTGCACTGCAAACAAGAAACAGCAATGGAGATCCTTCGAAAAAAAGCACTTCATTTTTACTTAATTTTTGCAGTATTTAGTCAAGCCCCTCTTCTTCTGATTAGGGTAAGTTTCTTTTTCATCTTCTTCTTCAGAAAATATAGCTATTTCTCTATCCAAAAAATGTAAATTTTTGAAACATCATCTAATCCAAATTCTGTTGTAACCTTATTTTCGAATTACGGATTCACTAAAAACCCACATCTCCAAAATCGTTGCCAAGTATCCATTACTACTCACATTCAAACATGATGAAATTTTAGAACCTAAATTAGAGTTTTTTCGAGAAGTTTTTGAACAAGTATGAAAATGGCTGTTTACAAGAGATGGGATTGGAGTGAAGAACAAGTCCTTACTCTGTGATGGCTTCTGAGAAGAAGATAATGGCAATAATTGAATATCCTTGTTGACAAAATGGGTTATAATCCAAGTACTGTCGAAACCCCAGAAGAGGATTATTCCTAGGTGTTCTGTTATCAGCCTTTTATTCTCCAAGGGTTGAGTAAGTATCCTATGAATTCACTTTAAACAATAGCAGAGGAGTCTGTTTTGAAGAATAAGGAAGAAGTTCCTGAACTGTTGAAGGTATACGAATGCCAACTGAATCATCGACAACTGCCTATTAAGTAATGCATCTGATAGACTCGGTAAGATGAGGATTTGACTTTACAATTGTAGTTTACATGGTCGCCCCCTTATGTTAGCTGTTTATTGCATCTTGATAACATTTTAGCTGGCTATTAAAATCGATTACAACCAAACATCTCGAACAAAAAGAGAAGCATTTCAACTTGTATTCTTTATCTTTGGTTGTGGAAGTGTGTTGGCTATCTGAATTTCGGTTATATAGGTAAAAGACTTGTTTTAGATTGCAATGTTTTGCAGAAATCAACATAAAACTGAGGATGTGATTGTTTGCTCATTTGATCGGTTAAGTATCTACATTCTCTTTGTTGAGAAAGCTTACACTTTTTTCAACATCGTTTATAATCAAAATGATGCCGAATTTAGAATCTGATCCTGTATGTTGTTTTAGTCTGACATCATAGACGCATTTCTTGTTTTGATGTTAATACCAGGAATGTCCTGATTATTTCTAAGTCCTTATTGGTAAAATGGTATCTAATGAGTCACTAGTGATTGAGAAAGAGTGTATGCATGTCTGTGTACATCAGAAAAGGAAATATATTTAACATGACTTTGAACTCTTTGCATCTATAAGGATTGATCAGATTCACCTCTAAGCTGGAATTTCAAGTTTAAACATAACCTGATTAATGCTGAGGCCAGTTAACTGTGTAAGCTTTTACCTCATGGGGCAGTACCCTGTCTTTGTATTTATTGTTCCTGCTTCTACTAGTTCTACCTCTTCACAGGACAAATTCGTTAAATTGCTTGGTTTGTGTAAATTTACTCTGGTTTTTATAAGGCTGTTTGTGTCTGTTTTGACTGCTAAAGTACTATTTTTTGTCTATAGGTTGCTACTTAGTCCCTCGAAACATCAGGCTGTTGGAGGAACTAGAGGATGGAGAGAAGGATATTAGAGTCAGCACAGTTAGCTACGGAATAGGTGGTGGAGATGACATACACATGGGTTCTTAAACGGGCACCAGAATTGATCCGCGCAGATGTAAGCATTTTCACTTATGTTTGTGTTTCCTTGCTTTAAAATTCCACCTGCATCATCAACCCTCTTGTTATTCAAATTAATCCTGCCAAAAAATATCCGTCATTGTATTAGTTTATTTTCTTTTACTGTTGTGTATTGAGTGGTTTGTTTTTTTCTTCTTCTTTCCCTTGTTACTTTACGGGCTTGAAATGAAGTCTCAAAGTTTCAGTAATGCTTGTATAGGAATCAGTAACTATTTCGTCAAGGTAAGGAAATAATGGGGACTATCTATGGTTTCCTATTGTTTAAATAATGCTCCACCCCCCCTTTTTTTTCTCTCTTTTTCCTAAGTATATTGGCAGAATTCTTGCCAACGAGCAAGGAGATATGTCACAAACAGACCCGGATCAACTTTTGCATATCATTGACCTTCTGGCTCATGCGGTCATTGATTCAGTCCTTCACTGTTGCCTGATTCCTTTTTTCCCCGATTGATATCCCATTGCAGTTTCTCTGACATAGTTACGTGTTTGCAGGGTCTATTGCAAGGTGTTAGTCATACTTCTACCAAAAAAAATCATTTTATTGACTCGCTTAAGGTGTATCTTTCTTATGCTTTATTGCGGGCATCGGTTTCTCCACCCCAATTATATTTCAGTTGTCTGTATTCATCTTAGTCTTCTATGTTCCTTCTTGACATGAACTAACAATCTTTTCCTTAATTTTTTACATTTTTTATTTGGCAGTATGCAACTGGAATCTTCGTGGCACTCTTGCTGCGATTTAGGGGAAGTCTTAAAGTGTGTATCTTGTTTTTTCTTTCTAGCGATATCCCTCCCCCCGGCCCCCGCCCGGGGGCCAAATTTTCTTAATTTTCTGCTTTTGTGGTCCCTTACTACATTTTCAGCTATCTCTGCAGGATGAAATAGCTGTCTTCTTCCCTTTGATAGTCTTAAGATCGTTGTACAGCTCCGATAGTCCTCTTAACCAAAGAACCAGTGTTCTCCGGTACAATATGCTTCCCTGGTAAATTTGAATAGTGTTTTTCCCACATGTTCATCCTCACCTTTTCTTATATAGCTAATTACATTTACAGGATACTTGAGAAAGTATGCAAGGATCCACAGATGGTTGTTGACATCTCCGTTAACTATGATTGTGATCTTGAGGCACCAAACTTGTTCAGATCCGAATAATGCATCTCAACCAAATCTATTGAAGACTCATCTCTTCAGGTAATCTAAAAATTTTGTGATACAGTACAAATAACTTACGTTAGTTGGATAGCTAGTTGTGTATACAGTTCTTTTAATGACAAATTTTTTATTCAGTACCTTGTTAGCGTTTTACAACCACTGATCGATTGGGAGAAGTCGTGCAAAGAAAGCAAAAGGCAAAGTACAGGCTCTGGATCCATGGAAGAAGAAGTTTTGGCGGGGACGGTTCGAGTCAAGAAGTGGGGAAGATGTACCCAGTAAGTACCTTTGAGAAGGCTAAAGCTCATAAGTGCACCATGGAAGCTGCAATATCTGAGGTGACTGTTCAGGATCCCAGGACACAACTTTATATGCCAAGTTATGATGCAAAAAAGTTTATGATTGTTAGAATCGCCATCTCCTTATTTTCAAGCTGGACAGTTTAATTGACACCCATGAAAGGGAATAGAGTAGTTAATTACCAATAATCTGGTGGATAATGGCAATAATGTACTCTGCAATTCCATATGGCTTGAGAACTGGTACTGAACAAATAGGTGATCTAAGTCTTGAATCGGCACAATACTACTTCAGCAACAGCAGGATTTTGAGAAGAAGCCAGAGATGTTAAACGTATTTTTCTCTGAAGGTGAAAATCTTGAATTATCACCTTCCCATTTTCCTACCATCAGAATCCTTAGTTTCTGAGGTTGAACCACAGTTCAGGTGGTGTGTGTTGGGTTTCTTCATTCAAGATTTTTTTGAAGGTGAGGTCTAACTCAATTTCTTAACTTCTATAGCTGAACAATTCAGACAGAAATATACTTGAACAATCTAAAAATGAGATCTTTCACCTAACTGTACTATTTTGAAGTTTTAACACAAGACAAGATCTAGTTAACCAATCCCAGCACCAAAATGATCAGAAACATCTATCAAACTCCAATTAGGTTTCACTAGAATTTGACTACCAAAAATGATACCCAGCTTTGGACAGAAGAAGCGAGAAAAAAAAAATCTTGGGCAACAGGCAGAGCCTGGAGGGGTTGCAAAAATTTAGACAGATACAGAGTCAACATACAGATACAGATCCTGTAGGAATGATTTGATGCTGATATTCCTGACCTTGGGGATTATAAAACAAAAAGGGATTGGTAATCTACACTATGTGGGACTAAATTTTGCAAGCAAAATAAAAACGAAAGCAAAGTTCTGAAACCTTTGTCTGTCTTATGCACAGAAACACTCTCTCTCTCTCTCCTCCAGGGCAAATGGATAACTGATAATAAATCTGAAAATAGGAATGGCTTCACATCCTGTAGTATTCCTCAGCAACTCTATTACAAAATATTTACAGATTTGAGTCTTTGTTTTCTTCATTTCAGATTGCAGTTTATCTTAAAACTGAACAAAAACTTGACGACTGAACAAACAAACAGTAGGATAAAAAATTCATCATGTTGGGATGAGATAGTACACTTCAATCTTCCAGCTAGCTGGGATGAGATAGTACACTTCAATCTTCCAGCTACATTTGATTTTGTGTACAAACAAACAGTAGGATAAAAAATTCATCATGTTGGACATGCTTCGGTGAGTTAGAAGTTAGAACTTTAAACTAAACCTATAATCAAATTTCGTTGTAACAACATTTCCTAATAGAACCAAATATCTCTGGACATACTAATGTAACACCCTACTGAACAAGAATATTGCAATGCAATGCTTTTTCAACATCTTCTTTAGAGAACCAAATTAAGCTGCAGTACCGTTTTATAGGACATCTCGACAACCATTTTAAGTTCATCAGCTGTCAGTTAAACTTCAGGAAGTGGGTCTACAAAGCTATGTTTCCGATTCTTTGGATTCATGGCTTGGAATTTTCCTGTTTTCGATAACAACTCATTTTGATCTTTGGCTTTTTAATCTCTAGTACTGCAAGTTATCTCAGTTTTCACGCCATACATTTGCGATTCCGATAATGGTTTTTGCTGGTTTGCAGCTAGTAGTAACAATGGCATGTGTTAGCCAAATTTGGAATTGCTCATTTTCTTGTGTTTTTTTTTTTTAAGTGGGTGTTACATAATTCTACGGGTAGTAGAAGCTTTGTTTTGCTTATGTTGCGGTTGGTATACAATGTCCAAATTTCGAAGTTTAATAAATCTTTTTCCCAATCGGTTTTCTTCACTCTTCTTAAAATTAAATATTTTGCCTCTCAAAGGCATTGCATTGTGGAATTTTTATTGTTGGTTTAACCAATGTTCTCAACTTTCTGTTGCAGGAAACTTGAGGTATGCCCAATTTCTGCCCAGCCCTAAGACTACAGTCTTAATATGTTTACTTTGGCTTGAGAGATTGTCCAAGGCCTCAAAATGGTTCCCAGCTTTATAACCTGATCCAGAAAACAACATTTTATTGAATGATTCCAGATTTCTTATAAAAGTGTTCTAAAAATGAGCTTCCATAGTGGGAACAACTAAAAATTGTCAAATTTCTAGTGTAGCAATTGGATTTCATAACCAAGTTAAGGAGGCTTTTCTCAGCGAACAAGCTGCAGATCAACTTCTATTTGGATTTTGGAACTTTTGCTGATTTACTCCGGGACATGTTTGATCTAAGACGAGTCCGGTTTATAAATTTCGAGCAGAATAGGGTGATTTACATATCGCTAATTTCCTGGTATTTGCAAATGATGCCGGCTTTAAATTCCCCAGTACCCTTATAGGTGAAACAGAAGCGCAACTCCTGTATGAGTATCTAAACACCACAACAACATTTGAACATCCGAAGTTTCTTGCTTTAAAATTTTCTAGTTTCAAGTAGATCATTATTGTAAATGCATTTTCACACGAATCCAACTGCAAAATTCTACTCAACAACGCGTTGATTTTGAACACCAGACCTGCTTCGAGAAGAGCATTTTTTTTCTTCAAATGGGACCGAATATTCTCTCCCGATCGAGATGATTGCTAAAAGTCGGCACCTGGTCAGGCACCTCCATGGTCTGTCCACGCAATTCCGGGTTTGCTGCTTTCATATATTACTGCTAAGTATGGTTTCCACTATTCTTAATCTAGGTGGTGAAACAGAAGAACCTCCCAATTAGACCTCAGACGTTCCAGCACCATCTCAAGGCAACAGAAAACATATGGTTTCAAGTCATGTTGGGTTCCTCTTAATAAGAGAAATCCCTCCAAAAATAGGCGTATGCCGCTTATAAACGGCAAGCACACGGTATTCTTTAGTAAAAGGCGAAAGAATAGTTCGCTTTGTGCTTACCGCACGGCTGCGTGAATCATTCGGGAGAATGCAGTGCTGCTTGTATACAAAGCATTTTGAGCAGAGTTGTGGTTTCTAATACATGTGGGACTATTCCCTTTTCTTTTCAAGTCTCTTTTTTCTTTATGTTGTTGTCCTTGTTGTTCCACTTTCACTAGTCTCACTTTACGGTGCAACAAGCTGATCAGAATAGGATGCTTCATACAATCATCAACACCATCGAGATAGTTAGGTAGCTTAACATTACCAGCTTCAATCTCTACGATATTAGCCAAAACTTGATAAAGTTTAGTAACTTATATTGGTTCTTACCAGGATTATTTTTTTTTATACTTGTGAGGATATTACTGGTCATGTTGTTGCAAAAGTATCGGTAGTTCCAGCAGCTTTAGATGGTACCTTATTGATTATTCTCCATGTAATCTCCCTGTCAAGACCTCACAAACTGGATTCTTTTTCAATTTACCTTCACGCCACACAAAACCAAAATAACACCCTGGTTCCTCCAAAGTTTACAATGCCATTCCGTTTCTTTACATGAATGCATACGCTTCATTTGATCAATGGAGTGCTGACATTGAATATTCGAACAGCGCAGTTGTCGACGAAACAGGCCAAACCGGTAATGGGTCCTGAAATCTACTATATGAAGATGAGTCTGTTTTCCTTAGGGGTGTGAGTATTGGCCGGTTTGCCATTAAAACTGAATTCAGCTAACATAGAGGATCCATAGTCCCGTGTCTGATCTTCTTTCTCTGTGTCACTCTTTGGTAGGAAGATAAAGAGACCTGGACGTGCTTGCGAATGTGTAATGTGTAGATCGACGAATTGTGAATCTTCATCTACTCGTATAATAGATTTCCAACCTTTAGAGACGCAGGTGAACCGAGTAAATGACTTCACTGGGAGTCTGCCGAGTATCTGTCAAACAATTATTTCCTCCTGCAGATAGTGGAAAAGACTTACATTAGTGAATTTGGAACGAGCATTTTTATTTAGAAGCAGTACTGTGATTTTCAAATTTGATTTCTCCAACATGACACAAGTTAAAGTCGAAATTTCATCAGCAGCAGCGCTACACTTCAAATTTCTTAAGCTTCTTCTCTTTCAAGTGCTGCAGCATGGTCACAGGCTCCAGTAAAGAAATATTTACCAGGACATAGCATTCAGCTTAGAACCACAGCAGGACCAAATGTTTATATTAGTTTTGGTGGGGGTGCGCCAGGCCATTGCAGTAGTGCAACGCAAAGGCGACGCATGAGAACCCCAGCAGCAAGCTACTGTGATGGGAACTCCCCCATGAAAAAAATTAATTTAATATCGTGTGAGCCAATGGCTCACATATCAGATATTAAACTGATAAGAACAGATACTACACTTGATCTTAGCCAAAAGGCCGAGAAAGGTATGCTTATTCTGAATTCTAGCTTCTGCTTTTATATTGTCTTGTTTCAATTCCTCTGCGTTAACTAGTCCGTGTGGGACTAAATCGTAAGCTGAAAATAGTTTTGCAATCTTGTCCCATGTTACAGCTGGTAAGTAAGACCAAACAATATTGCCACAATAGAAGAGTGAATATATCAAAAGCAAAACATACTACGAATTTACACGAAACATTGATCAATTCTCTAAATTGATCACAGGAGACCAAAAACAAATCGAAACTAACCGCTGAACAATTTTAAACTTGTAAAAGAGAAAACAGATGCAATATTCTATAGAAGAGAATTATAGGCAACACATATTTCAAATTTTATAGAAGATAAATATTGGTTACAAACTTAAAGAACTGTGTGTATAAGAAGAAAGGAAAATGCACATCACAGTTATATCGTACTGCAAACCCTTCTAATTTCTCCTCAATATCTTCAGTAGACACTCTTATCTCTTTCAATCTCAGTTGAGGTTGAGACCAGAGCTTCGTTGCCAATATTCCTTGCATTCTTCCCTCTATCTGCTCCCAAAACAACTGCAGAACCACTTGAGCCACCATCTCCACCGGAGACCTTACTGTCCTCTATCTTTTTCAATGTCTCTGTATCAAGACTCTCTGTAGTACCACCATTTTGAGGTTTGCTTACCTTCTTAGGAGTCCACCTAGCCTTCATACCTTCTTAGGAGTCCAACTAGCCTTCATTTTCCTTGGACAGGACTTTGGAGTAGGAAGAAAAAAAGGATCTTGTTTGTCCTTGTAGATACTGAATAACTGCTCCGAGTAGCTACTAGCTAGCTTCTTGCAAAGTTCTAGCTCTGTACAGGTGATTTCGCCACAAATTCCTTCACAGACTTCTTCATGTCACCTTTGGGGTCCCCTTCCATCAGAAACTCTGCCAAATTCTTAATCCTGTCGAGATAGATAGTACCCATCATTACCAGATGTAAGCGATAATAAAAAAACCATGAGAAGATACTACTGCAATCTAGATTGTGCGGAAAGTCTGAAATCTAAACTAATTCGGAAGTTTACAATTGTAATGAAATGAAGGAAAAGTGCAGTGCATTTTTAACTCTTACCAATGTGCATCCAAGTCATAGAACAAGCCATTTGCAGATTTATCTTTGAAGGTTGGCTGTCGATAGAGAGCACAAACAGCTTTCATACAGAGGTCAGGGTCCTCTTCCAAAGAAGAAAGCATATCAGCCTCGCTTTCCCATTTCATCCCCAAATTGTCAATAACAGCACCACCAAGAGAAATTTTTGAATCTGCATCTTCTAAAAGTGATTGACCAACATTTTCACCATCTTTATTCTTAGAAGACTCGAGTTCAACAACACTTTCATCATCACTATCTGCATAAATGACATCAGCAGAGTTCACCTTGCCAACTTCGACTTCCACTTGACGACGTGTGTCAATTTCATCTTCATTGGAGACATGGTGCCTCCCTCCACTGAATTCAGCAGCAACATTTTCCTCTTCCCCATTGTTAGCAGGAGGAGGAGGGTCTACAATACTATTACTCTCCATCCTCAACACTCTGGCCTCCAAATCATTGAACTTGTTTCTCCAAAATTCAACCTCATCCACCTGCGCAATCCTTTTCTCACGTTCCATATCCTTTCCCATCTCTTTCAATTCCCCGCGGTTTTTGAGCTTTTCTAAAACATCTTCAGCAGCAATCTTCATAGCTTCCAATTCAGCTAACTTTTCCTGTATCCCATCCATTGTCTTCTTTTCAAGTTCCACAAGCAATTCAGCAAACTTTGTTTTACAGACCCTTAAAATTTTCTCCAATGATTCCTGGGTTTCTTCTTCCAACAACAATCCCCCTTCTTCAGAACTACAATTCCTCGACTGATCATCATTGTTATCTTTGGTTTCTACTCTTTGCCTCTCACCCTGAACTTCATCAGCGGCTGAAAAACAAAATCCCCATAGATATTAAGTATAAGAAATGATACATGGCATCTACCAACTCATTTTGTTGATTTCAGGATACACAACTAAAAGAAAAAATCAAAAAAACTGAGAAAAATGTAGTGAGAGTGATTACTTACAGGAATTGAGTATGTCTGTCAGTTTTCTACATTTTTGTTTCTTTATGTTGGCTTTATCTTTTCGATTTCTTTGATACCATCTTTGATACCAAGATGTGTGCCGATCACAGTAATGGCTAGGATCATGAGAGTTACTGATGATATTCTTGCATCTCCATTTCTTTCCATCTGTTCTTCTGCATCTTTTTTCATCTGGAGGAAGAACATCTTCTGATTTCCTTTGATTCTCCATTTCCAAATCAACAAATGCCCTAACCCTAACTAAGAGAAGAAGAGTTCTGATAGAAGTGGGTTGGTTGGAATTGAGTGCAGTGAGAGAAGAGAGTAATGGAAAAAATTGCTTATCCTTTGCAGAACCAAGCAAGTTCAGTTGATTAGTAAAGTTAAGTAAAATTGCTTCTAGCTAGCATCGACACATGTACCGTATCCCCTTAAAAACTCTGCAATAGATTATAAAGCACTTCTAGATTTTCAACATACCTGAGGGACTGTAGATTTGGTGCGAAAATGTTAATCTTAAATTCATAAGAGGGGGAGGACTCATCGGTATCATCAAAATATTGGCCTGCATTAGGACCGGAAATGAGCAGATATTTCAAAGAGGGAGCTGAAATAAATAGTTCTGGCATGATCGGGTTCCACTGGCAGTCCATCAACTCCAATTCTTCGAGAACAGGGAGGTTAGAAAAGAATTGTTGAGTCAGATCTTCAGAATGCAAATACAAGTCGGTGTTCTAAAGCCGACAAATCTTGAGCTTTGGAAGATTTATTGCATTAGGAAGATAAACTGGATTAAACGTATCTAACTCCAAAATAGTAAGTGATGCAAATCCCCCACTTGAAGGAAATAAGCCCTTAACAGGCGAACCATCGGCATAGAAAGCAAACTCTTCGAGATTATGCCTCGTTATCACAGCAGATATCCAGTCTTCAACCCGAGAACTTTCATAATATGAATGATCACGACTGTCAAGATAAAATTTCTTTATATCTCGTGTCTCATGGTGAAGAGAAAGCTTTTTGTCAACAAAATCCATAATCCTCCGATGCTGCAATAAGTATAATTCCCGGAATTTTCCAGCCTCCTTGACTGTGTCTTCTTGTTTAACAATTGTTGGAAATTCCAATTCCCGAAGATCAATAACAGGTACTGAGGCCCAAATGTACCTCCATCTTTTAGATAGAACACTCATGGAAACGACGCATTTGGTCGGAACAAAACTGAGAATAAAAACCTATTCTATCCTTTCTTCGTGATTCTCCTGGGTCCTGGTTTATCAGCACCATGATCTCGAAAAACCTATTCAAAAATGCATGCAGGGGATGACAGTTAACACCCTATCTTAACATATTAGATAAAATAAAATGCTTCAAACTTAATACCAAATAAAGTACGGAGTACTTCATACTTTAGTGAAAACTAGTGAAATTGCTCCGGTTACGCACCTGCCACCTCAACCTGAAGGTTCTTTATTCTAAAACTGCATTGTAACACCAACATTAGTAAATATTGCTGACGTTATTAAATATACTAATTGAAACATTTAAGAATCTGCAGAACATAAGAGTGAATGGATGCTCTTAAGAATTAGACTACACCATAAACAACATGGGAGAATTACAATGTCAGGTCCGGGACATCCCAAGCGGTTCATGTCATGCATCGTTCTTTAATCCATGAAATAATTGAAAAATTGTCTTAACTTTCCTACAACAGGTACTTGAGTGTCTTTGTGGAGGAAGTGTAGTCTATGTATGTGTGTCTATTTACTTGCGAAGTTCACCCATCATCTTTAGAACTAGTTAAATCCTCTCTACCAATACATAAACACTCAAATGACACATACCCTAGAAGTTGGGCCTCTCTTGAAGTATCTAAGGTAACTTGAACGATAAGGTTAAAAAGGGAAAATTGCAGGTCCTCACTTCTCTTGTTAGGATTCTTCATCTCAAAAATCAGCAGCAGCAGCAGAAATCAAGTCAAAAATATGGCTTCAAAAAAAGAGATGGAAGTTGTGAAAGATTTAGATATCAAGAGATACATGGGTATATGGTATGAGATAGCATCATTCCCATCAAGATTTCAACCTAAAAATGGTGTAAACACAAGAGCTACATATACATTACAAGAAGATGGTAAAACTGTGACTGTTCTAAATGAGACATGGACTGATGGTAAAAGAGGTTTTATTCAAGGTACTGCTTATGCAGCTGATCCATCTAGTAATGAAGCTCAACTCAAAGTCAAGTTTTATGTTCCTCCTTTTTTACCTATTATCCCTGTTGTTGGTGATTACTGGGTTTTATCCATTGATCCTGATAATTTCACACTGTGAGATCAAGGCTCTGAACACAATAATGCACATAAAAGTTAAAGGGTTGTACATTTTAAATTTTCACTCTCTGAACCAAATTCTCAGCATCATGGTTACAAAAAGATGTGGTAATTGATTCCTTGATCAAAGAGTCAATCGGTAGATAGGATTCACCAGAGAGGGTCATCTCGGGGTCCACAGCGTCTGGATTTCGTTTGACTTGGACGGTTGAGAATGATAATGATAGGGGGCCACACTTATTAAAAACGATTGGAGAAAAAAAAACAAATAAAACGAGATTTACCATATATATAAATATATCACCTCACAGTTTTACCATAAAAACAGTTCTACCAGTTCTTGATTTATATATATCACCTCACAGTTTTAACATAAACAAATACAGAATTTAGATACAAAAGATGCCTATCTCAATGTTAGCAGTATAGGGTCGATGGCACGGCGGAAGAGTGGAGAAAAGGAGAGTCAAAAACAATCCATCACCGAACCAGATCTGCAAGATTTACATGTTGATGTTAACCTTTGTAATAAAAGGTCCTTAGGCCAGATGAAACGATGGGAGAGAAAAAAACAGGAACAGCTTATTCAGACTAGCCGGCCTCCAGAACAACAGACAGATGCCGTCTCTGTAATAAATCATCAAAATTTACATGCCTCTTCTCCGCAACTCAATGTAAAAAACTTGGGAATTTTTCTATAGATGTGTTAATAAACCTTCAGTTTTCTTGCTAAGATACATGGATTAATACATCATTATAAGTTCGATTATAATCCTGTTTTGTTTACAAAAAAATCATAAAGACAACAGTACTAATTGCGGAACTTTAAATTAACTGCATTGTTTTTTAGGTCTTTTAATCAGAATCAAAGCGTTGCCCAGCAAGGAGGTTCCCAGGAGCACGGCGATCTTAACCTTTGTAACAAAAGGTCCTTAGGCCAGCGGAAACGATCGGAGAAAAAAAAAACAGGAACATCTTATTCAGAGTAGCTGGTATCCAGAACAACAGACGGATGCAGTCTTGGTAAAAGCTCTGGAATTTTTCTATAGATGTGTTGATAAATCTGCAGTCTTCTTGCTGGGATACATGGAGTAATACGTAATTATCAGTTCGATTATAATCCTGTTTTGTTTAATCAGAGAAGTTGCACATTCTCTGCAATCCAATCTAAAAGACTTGGCTATTTTCCTAAAGCTGTGTTCATGAATATGCAGTCTTCTTGCCAGGATACATACATTAGTACATAATTAACAAAAAAATCATATCTACAACAGTACTAATTGCGGAACTTAAAATTAACGGCATTATTTTGTTGGTATTTTAATCAGAATCAACACGTTGCCCAGCAAGTAGGTCCGCAGAATAAAACTCGGCGTAAAAGAGATTTATCGATCAAAGAGGTATACAACATGCGTTATTATTTCAAGATGTCTAGACTAGATGCTGACAAATTTAACTGTATATGTTATAGGCTAGCCATACCAAACGGAGGCGCACATGCTACACAAACCACTTCCACGATATTGTTGGCTCAGATAGTCCGGTAAATACCTAAACATATTATTCACAGGCCTAGATGGATGGGAATATCTAATTCATTGTATATCAATGTACAGGGGAGTTCAAGCATTCCGGGCAAAAACGACGATATGATAATAGACGCATCCATGGAGCCCATGGAATCAACTTATATCCAAACGTAACATCTCTTTTGCATAATTGTTCAACTCTATAATTTTTATGTTTATCTATGTTCGCTGCTAATTCAAAAAATATAAAATAAAACAATGTAGCATCTGCGAGCTTTGAACTCATGCGGATGCCTGTGGTTCAGTCAGTATTGGTAAACATAAAAGATAATTCTTTATAGGTCTAAGAAACAAGGTCATAGTTGGGAATTACCAAGACTCAACCATCAGTTCGTCCTTCGGCCAGTTAGGGTTCATGACAACAACAACAGCAAATGACAGAACCACTACCCTCTTCACTTTTGCCTCACTACATGTTGTTACTACATTGTGTGTCCCCATTACAGCGGGATTGATATCCACCTACGACATAAGCTTACTAATTACTGAGAATGTAACATTTAAAGCATCCTTTTTATACAAACATGTGATAGAACCCCCGGTAGAATATAATTTGGTGTAAGCAAATCGCATACCTCAGGATTGGCTACGTGATCGGCAGGAACTGGACTCGCAACGTCGAAAACTCCATTGCATTCTGCAATGGCAGCACGATGGCTGTTGTAATCCAGCAACTCTACATTAAAGGGTTGAAGGTTCTCAGCGGCTTTCTTCAGTTTTCTCGAATGACCGTTCTTTTCATCACCTGATAAGAGGTTTAAAGGAGAATAAACATAGAGTACTAAAACCCAAATCTTCCTTAAAATATAAACTTGCAAACACATTCGAGTTTCAATATGGGGGTAATTCTCAGTTGAAATTTAGTAAAACTTGCAAACAAGTTGAGGACTATTACACATATAGCAAGCATGTTTTGATGTTGCAATCACTATACTTTAAGCAACTGATAATGCAGCAGACCTACTGTTATTCACATATGCTTCAGTTTCAGGTATACACTTCATTATTAATTACCACTAACTATGTGTAAATTTGTTGGTGTGTGCAGGTCAGTTGCTAACGAAGATTTTACATCAGATGGTTCCGATGAATTCTGTGGTCTTTCTGATGACGAGGAAGATGGTATAGAGAGAATTCTAAACCAAAAAGATAATTTGCGCCTTTCTGTTCGTCATTACCTTGGTAAAATGGATATAGAATGTTCTTCATGTGGAGCACTGCATTGGATTGATGAGAGGACAACCGACTCATCCAAGAAGAATCCAATATTTTCAAGATGTTGCCGCAAAGGAAAAGTAATACTCCCTGTGCTGCTGGAGCCTCCACAAGAACTAATGGATTTACTTGAAGGAGATGATGCCGAGTCGAGATTTTTTAGAGACCACATCCGACAAACTAAATATGCTCCCGTCTATTATCATATCTGCCTTTTCTAGACACTGACAAATTTAACTGTATATGTTATAGGCTAGCCATACCAAACGGAGACGCACATGCTGCACAAACCACTTGCAATATTGTTGGCTCAGATAGTCCGGTAAGTACCTAAATATATTAGTCACGGGCCTAGACAACTAGGAATATCTAATTGATTGTATATCAATGTACAGGGGAGTTCAAGCATTCCGTTACAGGGGAGTTCAAGCATTCCGGGCAACAACGACGATATGATAATAGACGCATCCATGGACCCCATTGAATCAACTTATATCCAAACGTAACATCTCTTTTGCATAATTGTTCGTCTCTATAATTCTTATGTTTAACTATGTTCGCTGCTAATTCAACAAAAGTAGAATGTCTCATTGTATGGAAAGAACAACTATGTTTAGTTTGGAGGCCAAACTTACCTTGCATCAACTGATTGTGATACATTTGGCTTCAGTGAATGGACCGCAAAAATCATCCCAGAAACATCTATAAGCTTCAGTCTCACATGAATTTCCTGTTGTTTGTCGATAAATTAGCAGCGAACATGGATTTATAAGGGAGCTAAAGTCACGGTGCAAAAATGGATGCTAATGCAGTTAGACTTCAAGGGGTTGACAATTCTAAGAAAAGATAATATTTGCAGTAACTTCTAATGGTTGTTAATACATTACCTACAGTCAAACTGCATTACCAATATGCTTCACAAGATCCTTCGGCCAGTTAGGGTTCATAACAACAGCAGCAGCAGCAGCAGATGACACAACCACTACCCTCTTTACTTTTGCCTCATTACATGCTCTTACTACATTATGTGTCCCCATTACAGCGTGCTTGATATCCACCTACGACATAAGCTTACTAATGACTGAGAATGTAACAGTTAAAGCATCCTTTTTGTTTATATGAAACATGTGATAGAACCCCCAGTAGAATAGAATTTATTGTAAGCAAATTGCATACCTCATCCTTTTATTTGCGGCTGACTCTTTTTTTTTTACAAAAAATGTGATAATTGAGTTATTATTTGGTTCCAGGTTACCATCCTAGCAGGGTGTGAGGCGATACAGCAGCTGAGGTTCTAAATCACAAAGTGATTGACTGACAACAGTACAATTTTAAAAAGATATTGAATCAGCAATGAAACAAAGCAGAAATTTAGAGGTCTGGTAGAATAGCAAATTCTCTGCTAGGTGGTATATTTATGTGTATAGCCTTTCCAATTCAGCTTCAAGAAAAACAAGAACATTTTGTTGCTTAGGGGATTAATCTTACAGGCATACAAGTATACATTCAATTGCATCGAAGGTTCTTACATCATGAATGAATCCTTTTTCCTCATTATGCCTGATAACGAAATCTTATACTCTTTCCCTTGAAGAACACTAAAAGAAAGGATAGCAGTCACACATGTAGAAGAAATTAATGGTCATGTGGGTGTGGGGAGATTAAAAGAATACATTATTCTGTAATATACATTATATTACCTTAAAGTGCCAACTGTTAACTACTAAACAACATTTTTGAGCATGAACAGGTCTTCATTTGTTTTTAATAATATGTTGTAGGGAAACATAATGATAAGCATCAAGAGTGAACATATATTTTGCATTAAATATATTTAACTTAAAGTTTACTTTTAAGTTAGGGGATAGACTCAGGGTTCCGATTCACTTACTGTCCAAGGTATCAATTGTAAACTTGGAACTCATTTACATTGAACTTCAGCGAAAGAGGGATGACAACGAAGCTTTTCTCAATGAGCGGGACGGACTTGAATCTGTGAAACAAGCTCTGGAGAAGAGAGTTCTCAACCTGGAAGCCACAATACATGATATCGAAATGAAGACAGGAAATGATGATGATTATAATGAAGCTGAGAAACAAACTCTAAAGAAGAGAATTTCTGAGTTAGAGGGCGCAATTTCCATCCTTACAGACAAGGCAAAGAAGTTATTGAAAGATATCAATATATGGTTAAATGAAGTATCTGAACTACAAGAGGACCTGAACAAAGAGAATAAGGATAACCAAGACCTGGAGAAAAAAATTCTGTAGTTGTCATCAAAACTAGAAAAATTTATTTGTGGCGCTAAAGATGGATCATCAACAAACAAAAAAACATGACTGCATATTTGCTTAGGTAACCAAAATCATGCTTTGCAATCAAGGATCTAACTGAGCTAAACACGGCTATGACTGATCCCCACTTATTTTTATATTGGTGACTTTCACCTGCACCTACTGCTAATCCCATTAATTAAGAAGGATGGGATCACATGGTTAGTGGTAGTTGCAAGGATCAGGTAACACAGATGAAAATATAACATGCACCAACAACCCTGTGGTACAAGCCGAGATGATAGCCATTCGGGCTCTACAAAATACGTGAAGTAAAAATGCCTTGAATAAGTACACAAAGACATAAATCTAAATACAAATGCATAATTTGAGATATAGATAATGTTAATTTAACACTTTTTAACTTGAATTCAAGTGAATTTACATAATTTCAAAAAATTCATACAATGTTGCTTATATTCTGAGAATATTTAAAGTGTCTTACAGAAGCCGCGGTGATCCAAACAGGTAGTCAGATGAGAAAGCTTTTTAAGATTATTTTATCGAAATGTAACCCAGCTGAACCAGAAGTTCTATGGGCAAAATTCGGAATGAATATATGTGATGATCTTCCTCATATAATGAAAAGATTGTTCAACATTCAAAATCCAACAAACGAACAAACTTTGGATTATGGATTGTACCTGGTGGATAAATTACTGCGTGAATCCGGGAAGAAGCTAGAAGATTTTTCACCAATGCCTACACCAAAAGAAAACTGGGGTAAGTTTGTGGGCAACAGATTAATATTCGAACATAAACAACTTCAATTTGCAATTCAAGAACCTACAGTTCAACGCAATATTGAAATACCAAATGCTAAACAAAGGGTTGCGTACAATGCAATAACAAAGTCTGTGAATGATAGAGATGGTAAACTATTTTTCTTAAATGGATGTGCGGGAACAGGAAAGACATTCCTGTATAATACCATAGCAGCAAGTTGTAGATTGAACGGAGATATAGTAGTAACTGTTGCCTCATCAGGCATTGTTTCACTACTATTAGCAAGTGGGCGAACTGCACATTCAACGTTTAAAATTACGCCAGAGATTAATGAAATCAGCGTTTGTTCAATTTCCAAACAAAAGGAAGAAGCTAAATTTTTTTAAGCAAGCAAAGTTGATTATATGGGACGAAGTGCCTATGCAGCATAAATTTTGTATAGAAGCAGTTGATAGGACACTCCAAGATATATTTGAGAACAATTTACCCTTTGGAGGTATTACATTTTTTATGGGAGGAGACTTCCGGCAAACTTTGCCAATTGTACCAAATGGAGGTCGTCCAGAAGTTATTGGAGCATGTGTACAAAAATCATCGCTATGGGACAATATGCAGGTGTTGACGCTTGACCAGAACATGCGTCTTGATCAATGTCAGCCGGAAAACATAGATTTCGCTAAGTTCTTGCTCGAGGTAATAATTTTTGAAATTCCAATTATACCAAGTAAATAATCATACAAACTGTATAGCCAAAAATATATGTATTTTCAGCTAAACAAATTTGGCAGGTTGGGACAAAGCAAGAAGAAAGAATGGTACTGCCATCATCAGTGCAAAGATGCAGAAACATAGAGCTGATATCCAAATTGTATCCATGTTTGGGATCATCTCAACAGGTATCGCCTGAACAACTAACTGAGAGAATCATTCTCTCAGCGCGCAATGATGGTGTTCACAAGATTAACATGGAAGCACTGAATATTTTGAAAAGAAAGACGTTCACAATGGTACTAGGCTATTGGTTACCAAATGCGGTAAAAATGTGATCCAGGGAACAATTTTAACTGGAGAAAAAGCAGGTGAAAAGGTGATGCTACCAAGAATTTCATTTAAACCATCGGTGTCAGAATTAAACGTAAACATGACAAGGCGTCAGTTTCCAGTACGAGTGGCTTATGTGGTGACAATCAATAAATCTCAAGGACAATCTGTAAAGTATGTGGGAATTGATTTACAGACTCCTGTGTTCATCCATGACCAACTATATGTTGCTTTGTTGAGGTGCACAACTGCAAATAGAATAACAATACTACTGGAAGATGGAACGGATAATCTTGAAACAACTAACATCTTCTATCCTGAAGTTCTATTGTAAATTACTCATGTTTATTTGATTTATGTTTACAGTTCATTCACAGACAAACTTGCATTTTCAAAGCTATATCATTTCTAGTATCTCTATTGTTCCTAGATGATCTTAAAAATAATTAATCTGTTCTCTGTCTTATAATTTATCTCTTGGATTATAAAGTCCCTCTTGGTTAACTAATGGTCAACTCCTTAAATTCTTTAAGCTAATTTATTTAAAAAGGTCCAAACTGGATCCAGAATCAACTTTCTAAACATGCAAGTTAAATTAAAAATTTATTGCTCGGAAGGTCCCATAATTGAAAGAAATACTAGCTGATTTAGTTTACTAACCTTGGAGATCAACAATAATACTCCCAATGCACTTTGCTTCTTTGCAGCTCCCAGGAGATTCTTATTCAGTTGCAGGATGTGCTCTGGAATTCCAAGCTCTCCTTTGGGGCTTCTTCAGTTACGAACTTCTGCAATATTTGACTAAACAGTGAGCAGAATTGATTAAAGAGGTAAACTGAATTGTTCAAAAAGTTAATACAACTAATAGAAAGGTACCGAACCAAAAAAATAACCTACTTCTGGTGGATTTGAGTTAGGCTGGCACTACAGGTCGTCTGTACCATTACTAATTCCTCTTGGTCATACAAGTTATGAATTTTAGGTTGTTTTTGTGTTCTTAGAACTCACAGGAAGCCTACAAAATCTCATTCCGATGCTTATTAGCCGGCCTTGGAAGTGGTTGATATCTTGACGCACTAATTTTAAAAGGTATGTGCTATGCAACATGCTGTTGGATCTATTTGTATTTTATTAAGTCTAATTTGTAGTGAACTTCATGTTTATGTAGGTACCACCATGTTCTTGACCAGGAGCATCTCCCAGCATATGTGGGTGCTCCATGAAGACCACCACACCCAGGTTGGCTGCATATCAGGCACCAAAGTCATCTTAAATTCATTATCAACGTATAGTTTAGACTGATATGTTTTTCAAAATTAACACCAAACAAACAAAAGAATCGCAAATAGTGTACAACTCATTTACACCTACACTATTAATACAGAGTTCGCTCACAAAAGGTTATCTAAAGAAATTTTGACACGGTCCCGTTAGATTACCTTTAAATTTAATGAAAGTAATACGCATAATTTGTTGAACAATTGGTTGATTGGTGAAAAATTATGACTCACATGCATTTATCACTGAGGTATAATGGTTATTATAGACCAACTGAAATGAAAAAATAGCGCAGCTTAGTTTCACTCACTTTATCTAATTTGTATGCTGCCTTATTGACAGTCGTTCATGATAAGTGAGAGTTTTCTATTAAGATTGTAGTAAATGTAATGCATATTGCATTATTATATGTCACAAGGAAATATAATACAGCTGCGATTTCATGTCTAAGCCCAAAAGCCCAAAATTAAGAGACAAAACATGCTAATTCATCAATGTATTAAGTAATCTTAACGTAGTAAAAGAAACTAAACAAGATGTTTGAATCTTCACATATTTATACAATTATGCATCACAAAATAAGATCTACAAACATAAAAGAAGAGGCTTTACCAACAAAACAAAAAAATATCAGTGAAGATAAAAAAAGAAAGAAGCTAAAGCAGAATACCTCATAAATAAAACATTTGGAACTGAACTTGCTGCTACACCCACCACCACCACCCACAAAAGCAACAGAGAAAAGAACCCAGAGACTTCTGTACGAAGTGAGTAAACTAGATATGAAATTTTAAGATCAATTACAACAAACCCATAGCTTTTTACAATTGATGATAAACTGAACATCCACCACCTTATACCACCCATCACTACCCACCACCACCTAATACCACCCATCACTACCCATACCTATGATTTGATTCCAATTTTGACAATTCAATTTCTAAAGTGAAAAACCCAAATTTGAAATCAAAACCCTCCTCCACCACCACCACCACCCACCAATACCCATGATTTGCTTCCATTATTTTTACTATTTAACTCATAAAACAACAAACCCAATCTTAAAAAGAACAGTAAAATCAACGTACCGTTTTGGATCTCCACAAGCTCATCATTTGAAGTAGTAGTAGTTGGTAAATCATCACTATCACCACCATCCCCATCCACTGTTTTATCTACAAAACAGTGGACGAATGAAAAATCAAAAGTTAAGTTGCGACATTTATGAGTGATTGTTTTTTTTTTTTTTTGACGAATTTAAGAAGAAAATGATTTTGATTTTGTGATTGAAGAAAATATATATTAGGGTTTCAGATTTAGGGAAAATTGGAGAAAAGAATGAGGGAAAGGATGTAAATAGAAACATTTTAAAGCATTGGATCAAGCTCTTCACTGTGCGTATAGACATGGTTTCAATTTTT
This sequence comes from Papaver atlanticum, assembly GCA_023531105.1. Taxonomy (NCBI): domain Eukaryota; kingdom Viridiplantae; phylum Streptophyta; class Magnoliopsida; order Ranunculales; family Papaveraceae; genus Papaver; species Papaver atlanticum. The sequence continues at coordinate 1,129,963 of JAJJMB010012638.1, forward strand.
ATGGATTAAAACCCCTTCGTAAGAAATTGGAATGGAGTTTCAGGAAAAATGAAGAAATGGAGAAAGTAGAACAAACTGATTAGACAATGTATAGTCCAAATGATATAATTATCCTTGGCTTATAAATATTGACATAGCTAAGAATATCGAGCCACTTCAAATGGTCAGGAGGTTAAACCGGGGTCGTAGGCCAGTAAATTTGGAACTTAAACAGTATAGTTTTGCACATATATGTTCAATAACTAAAATACATTATTATTGCTAAAAATATGCATTTGGAAATTGATGATGACCAAAAATATGCATCATCAACTATTGAGCCAGTGACAAGTTAGTTGAAGTGAAACAAAAGATGCGAAATGATACAGAGAGAATGTTCATGTATTCATGTTTAGATGTAAAAGGAAGTTTTTGGTCCCCTTCGTTGACAATATTATTGCTAAAAAGGACATACTGTACTTTATTTGTTGTAAAAGTTAATTATTGGCCAATAATTAATCATGTGATACATTTAGTTAATAATAACACATAAAAAAAAGGAGGATTAAGTGTATTAAAAAAATCAAAAATGAGAACTATTTAAAATAATTTGACGAAATAATTACCTCAATTCCAGATTTTGAAAAACAAAGGATTAATTATTAGCAACTATCTTTCAGATTTCTTTGTGGATCTTGCAAAATCGGTTTCTTCAATTACAACTACAGAATTCTAACCCTAAATTCATTAGAAATTAGGGGTTTTCAGATTAGGTAATCTGTTTTTTCTTTGTAAATGCAAGAATGGTAATTGATGCTAATGTAAAGGTCATACCCAAAAACCTTGGCCGTGAGATTGATACATCAATGGATTCCTTCTTCAATTACAAAGAGGGAAAAACAAAGAAAGAAGAAAAAATTGTCATATAGTGGTGTTGTACATATGAGGTTGGACTTTAAAAATGTAATATATTCTTTAATGGTCTCAAATACTAACCAAGATTGAGGCGGCCGGTATAGAGCAGAATTAGGTGATAATAGACATATAGTACAGTCCATATGAGCTCAACCTTCAAAATGTGGTTGGTTCTATTGTTTTTGGAATCCTACTCATAAAAATATATTGTGTATTATTTTTTATGAAATATCACAATTCTGACAAAATAACTTTAACGCTAGGTTATTATATTGCACAATCGATAATGGATGAAGTACGGGTCTACAACAGAGCAATTTGATACATCCATAACTACGTGTACAAAGGTTATGATTCACAAGACACAATAACAGCTTTTCTACAACAATATAATAGCGGGTTGGGAATTCAAAAATATGGAATCCAGGGCAATATCGTGGCACTCAATGAACAACTATTAAATAACAATGCATAATTTCCAAAGTTTAGTTTTGAAAAACTAAGAAGAAAAACAGTTTCTCATGAGGTGGAATCAATGGAAGAATTGGATTGAGAATATATTAGACAGAATTAAGATAAGAATTATCGTGAATATGTCTTGATATTTTAAGTTCAGGTTTATTTATTTGTTTGAGACTTATTATGTTCTTTTGTTATTTAATTTAATTATCGATTCGTTTTTTTTTTAATTTATGAAAAATCTTTGGCCTCTTTCAAATTAATATAAATGTTATTGACTTATTTAATTATCGTTTGATGAAAAAAAAAACATCTTCAATATTAAATCCTAATTAGTATATTGGAACGGTCCGCTCTAAGTACTAATAATCATGGAGCAATAACATGTCTTATCCTTTGATTAACAGGCTACACTTGGGAATAATTCTTCCGGTGTTCTCAAATGTAAGAACTAATTTTTAATCTGACAAAAGTATATTGTGCATAGGATGCTGCTTTCATGGAGTCGAAAAACATCTTGGAAAGCGATGATATTATCAAATATGATAGACAAAAATATTACGGTGAAGACATATTGAAGTTGAAACATCCAACAATATTCAACGAAAGAGGTTTCATAGCCAAATTCCTAAACACAACACAATTTGACAATATACCAGAACACATTATCAAACTACATATTGGATCCACGATAACTGTGATAAATCATATATATGGTGACAACGGGTGGCTGGGTGAAGGTCCGGTGACCAGTGGCGGTGATATGACAACATAATTAATTGATGAATTCATCAAGGCCAAGATAATCAGGGAAGACAATATTGGTGAAATAGTTAATATTGGAAGACAAGAATACTATGCAAATTGCGTCTTATTAAATTTCGTACTACACAGGAACCAATTCCCCATTAAAATTACAAGTATTAGGGGTTCTACAAATATTTGATTGATCTAATATTAATATTAATTAGGGATGTAACGTAATTTATTTATATATTATTAAGAAGAGAACTAGGATAATTTTAGGAAGAAAACTATATTTTATTTTTATTAAGTTTTTTTTAAATTTCCTCACTTAGTTTTGTCATTGCTAAAGCGCTTTTCAAATACCATTGTTAATATAAAGTATTTTTATTTATACTAGCAATCATTGCTAAAGTGCTTTTCAAATACCATTGTTAATATAAAGTATTTTTATTTATACTAGCAAGTAAATGTGGTGGGTTTTTTTTATGGAGATATGGACAATGTGTATAAGAAGAGTGGAAGATTTAGACACGTGTATTGCCATGCAAAACAATGTTGTTTCTACCGTCGTCAAAAAAAAATCCAAATTATAAAGTGAGGAAAGAATCAGAAGTTTCCTTCACCATCTTTGTTTTTGATATTGTTTTGAAAACTGTTGCAGCTAAGTTTACTGGAGAAAAACAACAATCAAGTATAAATTAAAATTGCTAGCAAAGTACGCGCATAACATTTCTTCATCTTAAGAAATGCAATTTTTTTTATAGTTTGAAGTGCTATTTCAATACTGCAAAAAAATAATAATAGTATCTCTTACGGAAAGTCTACGGAATTAGTGCAGAAATATACTGTAATTACAGTCAGATTCATGTAAATCTATGTATCTCCAATTCCAGCGCAAGCTGATTAATACAGTGCCGAATGTGGCTATAATTATAATTACAGGCTATGGACTTTAAGACTAATAGATGTCCATAAATTTGTTTTCTTCACATACGAAAATTTACATTACATATATCATAAATTTGTCTTGCAAATCTCCATATGAAAAGTTTTGAATTCATCTCATATGAAAGGTCTGTGTGTTTAAGTACAATGTACGGTTTATAATTCATATGTGAAACTCTTGCACTAGACTATTTTATATAAATTAGGAACTAACAGTTTGTTTCTTTACAATTATTCGGATTTTACATTGAATTATATACGTTTACTTTTAAGGTACATCTCATGTTCAATCAAATGCATTATCGCATCAGTATAATTGTTCAAGCATGTTTCACAACGTCTTAATTCTGTTGATTCTAAAACCTTATATGTATAATAGTTTATAAAAGAATTCTTATAATCCATTGCAATGTCCAAGCTCTTATGAATGTACTTAATTTTAACTGAATATTTATGTGTTTAGTAGTTCCGATCACTTATCACATTCTTATTCATGACAGGTAACAATAACGGCGAACACTTTTGTACAATGCAAATGCGGCGAAGAAAGTGCTAGCCGATGACAGTGAACATTATTATGCACCAGTGCACACTTTTGATAATAAATTTAATGTTGCAACACGGCACCGACCACCTGCTTCGACTGTCTTAATAAAACTGGACAGCTTCCCGCGCCTACCCGAAGGAAACATCGATGTCGATGGCAGTGACTACGAAAACATTCACCAAGCATGCTACAAAAAAATGGCTGCCCATCCGATAACGAAGGTATCGTGTAGAACTCGACAAGGCAGTACACATCTTCAATCACACACTCGACGACCTGCTACAGATCCATAATCACCATTTGCATATGGTATAATATGCTTTTGGGATGAATTAAGGAAAAATCAGAACAAAGATTTGGGTGCATTCACGTACTAGCGAATTTTCATAATTTAAATATATATTTTTATTAATACTTATACATCCTTTATTAGACACTGATGATTATTTCTACACAATAAATGTAATGCATAGGAACCAGCTCTAAGCGATTCGGAAACAAGCACTGCAAGGGGTGCAGACATTAAATCTAAGAAGCACAAATTTTACGGTGAAGATATAATTAAGCTAAAGCTACCTTATGTAGTTCCTGGAAGTCGATTTCCAAGTGAGTTGATCGAGTTGCTCGATAAGGAAAAAATTGATGGTATACCAGAGCGCGTTATGACACTAAATATTGGATCGACAATAATAGTAATTAAAGAGGTATATGTAGCGGTGGCGTACATGGAAGAACCAATACTTCTAAGAGCGGGCACTTTGCTTTCGGTGGTAATATTTAGAAAAAAATATATTAAAGCGAAGCTGATAGAAGGTGAGGATATTGGTCAAGTAGTTGGCATGGTAAAGGCTCATAGCTAAAACAGGTTGTTCCTTCAGTAAATTTGTTCTGTAGCTCCTCCTAATCTGCTCTTAGCATTAATATCGGGTTTCCAGACTCTTACGTGAATCAAAAGCCGTAACATCTACAAGCCCAACTTCGCACAAAAGTGTATATAAGAGCAGAGGTTGAGCCGGGGCCGTAAGGCCCCGATGATACCTAGTGTAAAGAACAAATAATCCAGCGCCTGATCTAACAAAATGCCCATTACAAAACTCAACAATTTTAACAGAAATAAAAAAAAAAATGTAAAAATTGTCAAATTGATGAGATGTAACCTGAAAAGGATGTTGATGAGAATATGCTGTGGAGGAACAGGAAAGCTTGAATGATTTACTTCTTCTTCTTTTTCTTGTATATTTTAGGGGTTTTGGAAAAAGAAGGGATGAAAAATGAAGATTTAGTAATACGGAAGAGGAAAGGTAACTGAGGCGGAGGGATCAATGCTTCCACGTGTTATTCAAGTGGAGTGGTATTATCTAAGTTAAGTAGACTGGGCCTCAAATGGGCCAGATAGACCGTCCACTGGAAAGTATCTAAGCTACTAGGAATTCAGCTACTAGTTACACCTGAGAAATTTTGAGTTGCCTCCGTATCAAGACTAGATGGCTGATAGTGCCGGTGCTTTGCCCAGTGGTGGTTATAGTGATGGCTGATGGTGCCATTGCCCGCTGGTGTAATATAATACATGACCAAAGACTTACTCCCTCCAAGTAGGGCTGTCAACGGTACCTATCGAAACGGATATGGCCTCTACTATATCCGTTACCAATAAGATTACCGGATACCCGATATCCGATAATATCCGACGGATATTCAAAAAGATTTTTCGTATCCGTTCCGATAACAATGTCGGATATCCGATAGTAATTCATTATAATAAAAATAATTTAAATTCTTTTCTAGTCTTTCTGTACATTTGATAAATTGTAAATAAATCAAAGAAACTCTAAGAAAATTCAACTAAATAAAACCAAATACCTTGATCAAATGCAACAAAACTAGTTGTGTTTTAATTATAATTAAACTCTAAGGAAATTATTATATTAAATTATATTTAAACAAAACTCAAATCTTTAATCTTCTCTATCAGAATCATAAAATCTTCCGCTTTTCTCACAACCAACAAAACTAGTTGTGTTTTTTCTTTCTTCCATAATATTTTTATTTCTAAGTCTTCATATACTATCAAGTTAACAACTAAATATATTACTCAAAAAAATTAATTTTTTTTTTGCATATGCATTCTTTAACGGAGATTATCCTATAGGATAGTACCTTTTCCGTATCCGTTTCGTTAAAATAAGAATATCCGATAAAGTATCCATATCCGTTATCCAAAATTTCGGATACTATCCTAACAATTCGAACGGACTCGGACGGATATCGAATATGCGGTTATCCATTGACAGCCCTACCTCCGAGTTACTATTGTTTTATCAATTTTGCCTATTTTTAGGCTAAAATGATACGCCAAATTGAAAAAACTAAATCTAGAAATGGGGGGAGTACACTAAACCAATTATCAAACGAAATTACTAATGCCTACGACAAAAAAATTAAGTTAACAAAATCGCTTGTGCTACTACAGATTACTTACGCTTTACAAGAGAAGGAGGCCAAATCTAAGAAAAAAAAAGAAAAAAAAAGATGATCAGCCATAACTGCATCTGACAGCGAAAAACAACGTAAACTACTGTATGTACTGAGGGAGAAATTCCCCATATGCTCTTCACTTAGAAACAGTTGAGAGACTTTGCTTAGTTTCTCCTCTCTTTCAGTCCCCATCAATTCTGATTAACAGTACCTTAAACACAATTAAAGAAAAACAGAATTTAGTAATCGAAGTCAAAAAGCATTAATGTCGAACGATTTATTAAACTAATCCAAAAGATTCCGAAATCAAAGCGTATGCGCAACATGATTTTCACAGCAGTAGATCACGCGATATAACAGCATAGAGATCCAAAGATTAGGTGCTAAATAACAAAGTGTTCAAGTGAGCGTGTTCAAAGGTGTTTAGAATTAGATAATCCTTTTCTTAAACTAATCAACAAAGAAATATGGATGTTAATAACCCAACATAACATAAACATATGCTAATAAACTATTACTGTTACTTTTATCAAGTTAATAACCCATAGGTGATAAAATCCAAAAATTCTGGTTAGGAACCCTAACCAGTCTCATTCAGAAGAACTAAAGAAAGAAAAAAGGCCACTAAAGCAAAATATTCTTAGATGGGAAAAGAGATGCCGAGTTTTTCATAGTTTATATGTAAAAAGATGGGAAAATGACTGACACCCATTTCCAACTTGTCTGTATAATTTGATATCTCAATGTCACATAAAGTAGGGTGAGCATAATTGATACAAATATGACGAAAATGACACTATTACAAGAGACTCCAAGAGAAACAACATCAGCTTGTCCTCTGTTCTAGGTTTACTATTTAATCATGGTCCCCTTTATGAGTAGTTGTTGTAGATTAGTACAGCAGTAGTATGATTTAAAGAAAGGCATAAATCTTCATAGTTTTTGGGAGTTATTCTCATTTGATAACTTTTATAGCTGTCAATATGGCAGAAGAATCCATACATTACTTGCAGAAAGCTTATGGACAGAAATTTCAATCCAACTTCTTTGTTGTATTGTGCATAACTGCATATGCAACTTATTTATACACCAAAATACGCAGACAAGGGCAAGCCCCTTCCTATACATTGTTTACTTGTTTAGATGAATTGAATAAGGCGGATAATGACATATCTACTTATCATGTACATACATCTCTAAAATTTTAAAACTTAACGAACACGGATAATTCAGTCACTGATATATCTATTTATCATGTATATATACACAATTTTAAAACTTAACGAACAGATAAATGTGAAGTCTAGTAAGATACTGACCGAGATCAAATAACCCTTGGGTCATCTCACATCAATCTGGCGAAATATGTAATAATAGTTGAGGTAACTTTGGTGTGCTGAGTAAAAACAAGGATGAACACACATGTCCCCAAAGATCTAAGCAACACCACACTAGTAAAGAATTTCATATTTACTGGGAGTTGGGTAGTGAACTAGTGATATGCTTTTAATGTAAAGGCCACGTGAAAGGCTTTTATGGGGTCTAGTGATTATATTGGTGCTTGGTCCACCCAGTAAATGGCCAGAGATGTAAGTGTTTTCTTTCTTTTCTTTTTCTCTGGATCGAGGTGAAAATCAGGTCAAATGAAATGGTTTTAGGAAGTGGGGATTCAAGTTAATTGAACGAGAGCCCATTTTGTGGGTCAGTTTAGGACAATAATTCAATAGTGTTCATGTGCAATGTAGCACTCTAATGGAAACTTGGGAATTGGGTGGGCATCCGATTCCATGAGAGAACATTAAATTGTCAGGCAAAGGAATCTATCTAACAAACATATGAATCTGAGGTTTTATTTCATCAAAATTTATATCATACTAATTCTCTAGATACATAAAGAGTTAAAATTCATAAATACAATGATTGAGAGAAAATGAGGACTTACTTATGATCCCGTCGTCAAAATGGTAAGCTTTTAGAAGTAGAAGTTGTGGTCATAAGTGACTTGAAATGATCGGAAGGAACAAATTCCTGTGGCAGATTTGCTCTCTTGACAATCCTTCTCATGTTATTTTGCAAACTCTGCTGGACTAATTGTTTAACTGCTTTTCTTTCTTCACTCATCATATCTTGTTCTTCTTCTTCAAAAACTTGATCTTGATTAGTAAGTCCTGATGAAGACCCACCACAAATTGGTGCCGAAACTGCTCCTACTACTACACCACTATAATTATTACCCCCATCTGAAATTTGTTTTCTCTTATCAACTCTTAAGCATTCTAATATCCTCGATGCCCTTTTCTGTGCCAATGTACTACCAAGAAGTGTTAACTCAAGTAAAGACGATGCAATTCCTGCTTCAATCATCGCTTGTCGATCACCATACGCTTTATGAGCCATAACCATCAAAATGTAAGTCACTTTCTCTTGACAACCAGGTTCATCAGTCCAGTTCAATACATCGATTAAAATTGGAAACGAATCAGACGAGTTACTTATCGCTTTCCGCCCTTCTGGTGTGGATACTACATTACTCAAAATTGACAAGACTCTCTCACTAACTTCCATATCTCCAAGTAAATTCAAAATGAAATCAATGAAATCGTTTTCTATGATTTCACTAATGTTTGACGGAGAAATCGACAAATTGTATATTGCTCTTAATGAGTCTTGTTTAGCTTGTGAACTACATTCCAAACTTCTCAAGGTTTTAACTAGGAAAGGAATTGCACCAGAAGTACCAATGACTTGTTTATTTGAATCAAGTGCACTTAATCCAAGGAAATTCGCCACAATTGCTTCTGATACTAATGGATTACCCGACGATTCGCCTAGAGATAACATCTTGTGAACTGCTCCTGCTTTAACAATGGCAGATTTATTCCTGTTATCAAAAAAAAAAAAACGTTGCAGTATCAGAGAAGACTTCATTTCATTTCAGAGACAATGTAGATGAAAGGTCAAAAGTAAGAAGAAAAAAACGGAAGTTACAGCAAATTAGAGATGAAAACGTGTAATGTGATTAGTAAAGTGTAACAGTAAAAGAAGAAGAAGAGTCCTGACATTTTGTTAGAAATTATTTTGACCTAAAATAACCAAAAAATTCACAGTAAAATTAAACAAATAAAAATAAGAAAAAAAGAAGAGGAAGAAGAAGAGATTATTACATGTCGTTACCAATTCCAAGATTGAGAAGAGCATAAAGTGAAGCGATCTGAAAATCATGATTTGTTGAATCAAGCATTCCAATTAGAGGCGGAATAGAACCAAGCATTGCTAATGTGATTCTTGCTTCTGAATCATCTTTAGCATATCTTCTAACATCTAATGCTGCTTCCAATTGTTGTTTTGATTTTAATCCATCTTCTAATTCATCCTCTACTACTGATTGTAATTTCTTAACTACATTCTGCAATTCTTCAAATACTCTAACCTTCTTAATCGCTTCTACTTCCTCCGTCTCCGTTTCCGTTACTGTTTTCTCCTGTTCTACTACTTTCTCTTCTTCTGATACAATCTCTGATGATGTAGTTGTAGTGGCAGTAGCAGTAGTTGTTTGAGATAAGTTCAAAATATCTGATAATGTCTCTGATCCACTCTTTATAATCACTACATCTTCTTCTGCTATTTCCTTCCTCTTTAAAATCACTTCAACCTCCTCTGCAACTATTTCCTTCTCTGGTACTATTTTCTTCTGCTGTGGATGTGGTTGTTCATCAATGTCTGAATCTACTTCATATCTATGGCGGGAAATACCACATCTCATACTATCTAATATTTTCCTTCTAAATGCAACACCAGAAAATGCAGACCATAATTTCCCTCCTCCGCCTCCGCCTCCACCGCCTCCTCCATGTCTATCTGCAACTAAAGATCCGCCAACACTGCTATGACTCCGATGATGAAATAATTTCGCCATTAATTTCTCCTTACTCAGAGATAGTTTACTACATTGAGTATCAAAAATGTTGATGATGATTCAGATTCATAAAAACAAACTATTAGGGTTTATAATTCCTATGATCTGATCAAACAGAAAAACAAAAAAGAAATAAATAAGAGAGAGAAATGAAAGAAAAGAAATTGGAAAATGAAAATGAGCTTGTTGAAGAAGCAGCAGCAGCCAGCAGGTGTCTATGAGGAGTCTAAGATGGTACTAGCAGTGAGCGTGCTCCTTAAGAGAACTGAAAATGAGCTTGTTTACAGCTCATCAGAATTTGAAAGCTCGAATTTCAATACGCCATACTTATTTATTAATATAGTATTTTTGTAATTATGAATACACTAATTATAGCTCGGAGTATTTTAGTTATTATACACACGCTGTTTATGGACCGTTGGTTGGTTATTGATGAGAAATGATGATGGTGGAGGCGATGATCCCATCATGCGGGATTAAAATAAGGAAAGAGGGGTTTATGAATTAGATTTGATCTGATTTGATGAGGAGGAGGATATATTGGAGTTGGTAGATCCGATTTTGGTGTCTTGTGTAGTACGAGTACTAATTAAATAGACGGTGGGGATCGTGACCGAAACGTGGATGAAGAGTGGTGGTGTGTATTTAATGTCTGACTGTGAACGAACCATGCATTATGGCCAAGGAATGTACCGGCATCCGACCAGATTATATTTGGATGTGCGCGTTCCGACCGGCCAAAAGCATAGGATGCTTTATTTATCGGCCACCGACACATACAAATTTCTCGTTTGGGTAATAGAAAAAAAAATTGTGGCCGCTAACGGGTACCAATTTACTGGAAATGGTACCAAAATCCATATACAACAAACTACAAAGTTTTCTATCTTATGTGAGTTTTAATACCCTCCAGTTAATATGGCGCCCCCATTACCAATGTTGAAAAAATTTAGTATGTTGCAAATCCGGACTCCTGACGATTTTCTCGGCATTTCATTTTCCTAGCAATTCATATGTAGCAAGATGAGTATCTTGCTAAAGAGTGATTAAAGCGTTCGTGTAAGTACACCTACCCTATCGCTGAATCTAACCTTACGCGTGGGTATCGTTACTAGAAGAGACATTATGCTTCAAGAAATGATGATTAGTCTTTTGCTACATATACACCACATTTTTCACAAAATTGTTAATAGGGGTTACCGGATTAAGTGGGGTGTATCAAAATCAAGATAAGACAAAACAGGTTTTCATATAAGACAAAACAAATTTTGTCTTGGCCGGGTACATCCCCACTTAACCTAGCACCCCATTAGCAGTCTTGATTTTTCACACACCTACCAAATGAGATACCAACATGACTTGGTCACTATGATACGGTACGATTGTGCCAAAACATTTACTTGCTTAAACCTACCGAAATTAAGTATAAATGCAGGTGTATGTTTGTTACAGACATGCGGTGGAATAATCTATACATTTTAACTTGCTTAAACCTACCGAAACATGGAAGGGATATACGGTAAAAAGGTTAAAAGGCAAAAGGCTCGAAGAAAACACTCGAGTGTGGCACAAAAGTACAAGCTTCCACATTTTTTTGAGGAAGAGGAAGTGTCACATACGGCTACCTTTTAGGTTAACCAAAGCCAACAACAGAGTAACACAAATCAAAAAGTCTTTTAAGGACCGAGAAAAAAACTACACTAAAAAACCGCCACACACAGTGCACCCTCTGCACGTTTCCCGAGAGATTAGGCCCATTGGGATCCACAAATTAAAAAAAACTGTGACAGACGGTTTTAACATGGGTTTTTTTCTCGGTTCAAAGAGAACCACTGAACACAAATTAGGATCAGACAACCTATGACGTGATTAGATAATGCGACATCTTATTAACCTAGCATTTTTAGGGGCCACCCGAAAGGAATTAGGGGTCACCTTTTTATTCCCATCCATTGAAAGTGGCTATGCGGTGTCTTAAAAACAGAAATTGTCTATATTTTCCTTCACCTTTATACTAAATCTAAACCTATATCTTCTATTTTCATAATCATATCATTCCTCTTCTTCTTCTCTTTTCTACTCATTGGAAAAAAAAATCATCGTTTTAATTTTGATTGAAACCAAAGATCGTTGATCAAACGAATTTTATGATTGATTGTTTAAAATTAAAACCCAAAATTCATTAACCTTAAAGTTGAAACTTAGAACATCAAAAAAAAAAAAAAAAAAACGAGTTAAACAAACAAAACGGATAGATGATAGTAGTTGTGATCCAAAATTAGGATTTGATTGCTTGAAATCAAAAAATTGATCCGAAATTTTTCTAGGATTCGCAGTAGCAGAAACATAATCGGTAGGTAAAATAGATAGTTATCTACCGATTATGTTTCTGCTATTGTAAATGAAGAACATCAACCATAATCGGTAGGTAAATTGATTGTTATCTACCGATTATTCTTGATTCAAAAATTCCATTTTTTTTTACTAAAAATTAAGCATAATCGGTAGATAATGAACACCATTAACTACCGATTGTGAAAGTAGAAAATTCCGAAATTTTCTTTAGTTTTGAAAATTTGAATTTGGGGCCATGAACACAATTGGTAGATAATGAGCATCGCTTATTAACAAAATTTACTACCGATTATGGTAGTACCAAAGTTCAAAATTTAAAGGATCTTGGCAAAATCTCATTTTGGGGCCACTACACATTCGGAAGTTAAATTTACACAATTTACTACCGATTATGGTAGTACCAAAATTCAAAAATTAAAGGATTTTGAAAAATTCTCATTTTGGGGCATTATATATTTGGAAGTTAAAATTAACACAATTTACTACCGATTATGGCAGTACCAAAATTCGAAAATTGAATACATTCGGAGGTTAAAGTAACACAATTTACTACCGATTATGGTAGTGCCAAAATTGGAAATTGAATACATTCGGAGGTTAAAGTAACACAATTTACTACTGATTATGGTAGTACCAAAGTTCGAAAATTATAGGATTTTTGGGGCCAATACACATTCGAAAGTTAAATTTACTACCGATTATGGTAGTACCAAAGTTCAAAAATTATAGGATTTTGGAAAAATCTCATTTTGGGGCCAATATACATTCGGAAGTTAAATTTACTACCGATTGTAGTTAAATTACCGATTGTAGTATTAACTACCGATTGTGGAAGGGCAATTTTTTCATTACGAAATACGCGAGATAAGGGCTAGCTTCAATTTAGGTTTGGGCTACCCTATTTTGTCTTATTAGTGGCCCTAATTCCTTTTGAGTGGCCCCTAAAAATGCTAGGCTTATTAATATAAACAAAACAAAGATTGTAACACTAGGTGGCAACAGATGCCTAATACATACTCTTGTTTGTTTGTTTTTTTTGATGCAAAAGGGAAGTTTATTTAAGAATTAAGAAAGTACGGAGTAAAAATTATTTCCCAGACATTCGTATAAATAAGGTGAAAAAAGATAATAAAATTCAAAGTTGTTACGCTCTTTTCTTGCCTTTTTTGCAAGGAAGTGTGCAACACTATTTCTTAGCCTGTGAACTTTCTTACAATACCAATAATTATTGCATACCACTTTATTTTTAATATCTAAAGATCAAACATTGATTGGACCAATGAACGGATGACTCTTGCTCATTCACTGAGTTTACTACTGTCGTCTAACTCTAAAATTACTTTACTGAAATTCAAACCAGCTGCCCATATCAACGCCTCATCCATTGCCCTGCATTCCAGCTGTTCATCTCCATGCTCAAGGTTCAATCCATCATTATAGTACCTCCCTTTTGCTCCAAGACACCTCCCTGCAAAATTTCTAATAATTAGTCCAATACTGTCAACTCCTTCATTTTCAATAAAAGATATATCTACATTAATCTTTATGTAATCCTTATCTGGAGGTATCCAGTCTTTGACCTGCACAGTTGAAACAAGATTAGAAACATTACTGTTGAGATAACAGAACATTGATTTGAAAGATTAAGAATTCTGTAAATAGTACATAATCTTATTTTGTTGAAACACAAGGGAGCATCTGTCCTTCCAAATAATCCATAAAGTTATCATGCATTTGTATACTAACTCTTCACAAGCGAAAACAAAAAGGGAGTTATTACTGCCATCAAAGTTGAACCAGCTCATTAACCCAGGCCAGATAGACCTATCATAGGGACATTCCAAGAACAGGAGATCTGTAGTTTCATACACAGTATTACAAAAACTACAATGTGTCTCAATGTTATCTTTGTACCTTGAAATCTTATCCCTAGTAGGAATGATATCCTTTAAACATTTCCATATAAAATTTTTAACTCTATGAGAGAGTTTAGTTGACCAAAGTTTTTTCCGGTTTAGTAAAGAAAATACATAGGTTACATTATTAACAGAGGTGTTAGAGCACTTCTTGGTCGAACTCGCAAGCGTTGTTATCTCAAGCTTGTTGTCAAGTTTAGTTTCCAAAACTATAAGTCTTGATTTCTAATCTACTTATAGCTAAGTCTCGGATTAGGATAGAAAGTGTAGTTGAGCATTAGACTTCACGACGTTCATCGATTGAAGATGAAGAACTCCTAAGGGGAGCTTGTGGAACTTCATCAACAAAAGGTATGTGGAGACTTGAACTCATCTATCACTCAAAAGTCTATCTACTCTATCTCCTATTTGAGACAAAAGTCGTATAGCTATATAGACTTCGATTATACACATTTGATATTTCGAGTTGAGTTTAACTCGCTTATATATTTCTCGAAATATGTATTGGTAAGTTTTCGCTTTAACCAAGTTCATCTTATATTCTCGACGAAAGTCAAAAGATGATCATGTGAAAATCGCCTTGTAACATCTTACATGATTTGTGTGAGACAGTCATTTGATGTAGACTCGAAATGTTTCATATTGATCATTCGATCACTTGAAAATTGCTTTGAAGCTAATAGTTTGTGTGAGACAGCTATTGTCGTCTTCCGAGAATGTTTCAATGATTGAAATGGGAGTTTAGAAAAAATAACCATGATTGGATATAGCACAGTATGCGTACTTGTATACTATTTTGTGCAAGATATTCCAAGTCCGGGAACCATGGTATGCATACCCGTATGCGTACTGGTTGGTTATTGAAAGTCCGGGAACTAAGTATGCATACCGGTATGTGTACTGGCGTGAGTTTCTAGCTCCGGAAATTCAATTGAGTTTTGGAAGGTATGCGTACCCATTAGCATACTGGCGAACCCAAACTTGGTCCGGCCACTTAGGTATGCGTACCCGTGTGCATACTTGAGTAGGTTATGTTCTAAAATTGATTTGTTAATGAAATAATACATTTATATAATAAGGAATGCAATCTTTTGCAAACCGTGGCTATAATGTTCATGAATTAATTCGAGTGAATCAAAATCGATTTTGCTTCAATTGTGTCTTGTATACTTCTATGAGAATATAAACAATTGAACAACTCTAGAACTAGTTTCATTTGAGTCATTTGAACTAGTTATGGTTAAGATGAATAAGGTTGATATAAAAGTGTTCATATGGATAACTTCGGTTAACTATTGTTGAGCCAACAAGGTGTACACGTTTAAGTACGGTTACCCATATCTAAATGAAATAACTTTTCATTTGTGTGTAACAAGCTAAGTTCGATCTAACGGTTGAAAGATATTAGCATGAGTCTAATCAGGTTTTCATCTAACGGTGAATATTGAATGCTTTGTTACCAAGGTAACATTGATTGCAAACCCTGATTTGAAGACTATATAAAGGAGAACTCTAGCAACTGGGAAACCTAATCCCCACACCTCATGTGTGATACTAGTTGCGACTAGAGTCGATTCTCCTTTAACCTTAGGTTTTTCACGAAACCCTATAGGTTAACGACTTGAAGACTTCATTGGGATTGTGAAGCAAGGCCCAACTATTTTCTCTGTAGTTGCGTGTTCTGATCTTCCTGTTTTCTATCGTATTGAGTACTATCTTCTCTAAGATTTGCTCAAGATTTATTCTCCGATAGGCAAGATCAAAAAATAGTCACAAACATCTTCGTCTCATCGTTTGTGATTCCACAATATCTTGTTTCGCTACTATACGATTAAGATCATTGTGAGGTGATTGATATTTCTAGGCTGTTCTTCAAGTATATAAGTCCGGTATATCAATTGGTTCCTGTTCACCTTGATTTATCAAAACACGTAACAAAACTTCTAGGTATTTCTGTGGGAGACATATTTATCTATTCAATAAACTATTCTGTGTGAGACAGATTGGTTTATCAAGTCTTCGACTTTGGGTCGTAGCAACTCTTAGTTGTGGGTGAGATCAGCTAAGGGAATCAAGTGCGCAGAATCCGGCGTGGTTCTAGAGGCGTAAGGAACGCGACTGTACCTTGATCAGTGTGAGATTGTTTAGGGGATCAACTATATTCTAGTCCGAAGTTAACTTGGAGTAGGCTAGTGTCTGTAGCGGCTTAATACAATGTGGTGTTCAAATCTGGACTAGGTCCCGGGGGTTTTCTGCATTTGCGGTTTCCTCGTTAACAAAATTTATGGTGTCTGTGTTATTTCTTTTCCGCATTATATTTTTTTATATAATTGAAATATCACAGGTTGTGCGTAGTTCAATCAATTAGATAATCCAACCTTTGGTTGCAGGCTCACGGATTTCTATCTGTTTGATTTGATGATTATATTATGAAACAGAGATACAACTCTTGGATATATTTCCATTGATTGAGTCTGACTGTCTAGTTGATTCTCTTGGAATTATATTGGAGTTTGTCCATACAGATTGCTAAGCAAAATATTGGGTGTGGTTGTTAGATCCCCGCTTTTTCAAGAGGTTACATTATTACCCTGACCGTCAAAGTTGCATAAAGCATTATAGGCACTTTGATACTAAATTTTCCTTTCCTATCTGGTTTCCATATCAAAGTATCTTCCCTAGTAGAGGGTACATGCATATCTAAGATTTTCCTGGCACAATCAGGTGAAAAAATAACATTAACAATATTCAAATCCCATTCCCTACTTCCTGCAATAAACAAGTCAGAAAGAAAAGTAAATTGTGAAAGGTTAGATATACCAGAAATTGGATCGGGTGGACTATTCAAACCAATAACCGAACAATCTAAGCATATGTTAATCTTGGTGCTACATCTAACAGCTCAATGGAGAATTGTTTTATGGTATCAATTCCACAGTAGATTCTCATCCATATCCACGATCATTCATCATTCATCTTATCAATTAAGGAAAGTCTTATCTTTGCAGTATTTGGCCCTATGGATCTAAACCCACAAAACAACATCTGAAGTGCAAGCTTTCCAGGCCAAGTTTCTAAGAAAGGCCTGACTGAACATCTCTAGATTCCTAAAACCTAATCCACCCAAAGTTTTAGGTTTACTGACGGCCTGCCAAGCAATAAATTTTATTCCTTTGCCATCTTTGTGACCCCACCAAAATTTCCTCTGAATGGTATCCATTTTCTTTATCAAGTCTTTAGGTATCTTAAAACTACTCATTGGTAAGAAGGAAGAGTGTTAAGTACACTCTTGACCATAGTAGTTCTGCCAACAAGGTTTAGAGTAATACCCTTCCAGTTTTTAAGCCTACTGCCAAAAGATTAGAGAATAGGTTTGAAAGATTCATTTTTATTTCTCCCTAAAAGAAGAGGTACACCTAAATATTTTTCAGTATCCATAATTATAGACATATTTAGTTGTTTCGCAATGTCAATACAAGCTCCATCACTAATGTTATGTCTAAAATAAACACATGATTTATTAAAATTGAGAAGCTGACCTGAATAAAGCCCAAAGTTGTGAAGAATACTTATAATACCTCTAACATTATGCATATCTGCCTTGGTGAATATCAAGATATCATCTGCAAACATAAGATGAGAAACAGCAGGTGCTCTTCTAGCTGCTTTAACTCCAGCAATATCGTGGGTTGATTCAGCATGAAGGAAGGACCTAGAGAGATAGTCCATAACAATAATTAAAAGGTAGGGGGACAATGGCCCCCCTTTCCTAAGTCCCCTAGTGGGAGAAAATTCTTGACAAGGCGAGCCATTCAGTAAAACAGAAATCTTAGAAGTAGCAATGCATTGATTTATGAGATCACAAAAAGTACTACTGAAACCACGTTTCCTAAGCATACCAATCAGAAATGGCCATTCAAGCCTATCGAAGGCTTTCGACAAGTCCAACTGAAGGGCCATTGTACCACTAAAACCCTCTTTATGCTTCATAGTATGAATCAATAAAACAATTATGTTGTCGTGAATTGATCTACCAGGCACAAATGCTCCTGATAAGGAGATATTATATGCTTCAAATGAGGCCTGATCCTATTTGCCCAAATTTTAGAGATAACTTTATTAAAAAAAATGTTACAAAGACCTATTAGTCTAAAATCAGTAGGGGATTTAGCTTCATTAGACTTAAGGATCAGAGATATAAATGTCTTGTTTAGGTTCCTAAGCATAAAGCCACTAACGAAAAAATTCTGGACAACATCAACTAAGTCCTTACCTACACAGTCCCATTGAGTTTCATAAAAACCTGCCTGGAAACCATCTGGTCCAGGACAACTCCAAGAAGGCATATCCTTAACCATGGACTTGATTTCATCAATACTAGGAACCCTTAAGAGATCCACATTATTGTTAGAGCACTGCTCGATGATCAAAACTATATCTTGATTTCTAGTCTATTAAGTCAAATCTCGGACTAGGTTAGAATTTGGTAGTTGACTATCAGACATCCCACTTGAAGAGTGAAGATCGACGAAGACATTTGAAGAACTTTTGTTTCAGGTATGTGAACACTGAACCATTATATCTTTTTGAGACGATGTCGTATGACTTCTAGTACATTTACGAAGAAGAAATTTTGAGTCAAGCTTGTCTTGTTAAAAATATCGAAATATGATTCTATGCAAAGATGTTCAGTGATCCTTAACAATATTAGCTCCAAAAAAATTATTGTGTGAATTAATTTGTGGATCAATTGAAAATGGCCCATGGAAATGATTTTATCATGCAGGAATATTTTAAACATCATAAAAGACAAATATTGAACTTTCTGATATTTTTACTCAGGGTAGGTTGGCGAACCAGTTCGCAAGCCATATGTATCTAAGTTTCAGAAATACAAGAGGGTTGGCGAACTAGTTCGCAAACCGAAAGTTCAGTTGGGGACTGTTTACGAACCCGGTTCACGAACCGGTGTGAACTGGAATTTGAAAGTTGGTATTAAAGGATAGCAGCTGACAAACCCGGTTCACGAACCATGGTCAACTGAGTTCGGTAGTCTTGTAGGGTTGGGAAACCTGACACCTAACTAGTGAAAAAGCTTGACGGTTACCGTGTGCCAACTGTCCCAGTTTAAGATTTTAATATATGCTCAAAGACTTATTTTTTAAATATGGTTAACATTACTAGAACTCTCTCAAACACTTCTAATATTTCATTGATCACTCAAACACTTATGTGTGTGCATCATAATTAAATTCTTAGGTGTTTAAATGAATATCAAATTGCTTTAGTTCTTTGGCGTACTTGCCAAACCGAACAACATTATACACGGTTCCAGAACTGATTCCTAGTGTATATTCTTTTATTGTATTTTCAAGACCTAAAGTGTTTGCTTGATTCTCAAGTTATCTTATCTTGAATTTTAAGCAACCCATGGTCCTTGAAAATATATAAATAGAGATGCTCTTTCACCTGGGAAAATCAATCCCTGACACTTTGTGTCCTAGTTGATTCTAGAGTCATCCTCCATAGACCTAGGTTTCCTCTGAGAAATTTAATTAGGTCGACGAATAAAGGACTTCGCTTTGGGGATTCGTGAAGCCAGGTCTGAATATCTTTACCTTGATAGTTCGTGTATCCTGATCTTGCTTTTTTGTTATCGAGGTTTTCGTAATCTCTTTCAGGAAAGATAGATAGTAATCACAAAGTTCTCTTTGTCTCAGACTTTGTGATTCCTCAAGATAGATATCTGAAAACTGGATCTTAAATGATCTTTTGAAGATTGTTCTTGAGAGGTAGTTAAGAATCTAGCCTGCTCTTCGGGAGTCCTAAGTTCCGGATTTCTGAGGTTTGCTAGCTTTGTCTATTGTAACCTTCATCTTTGATCTAAACGGAAGTCAAATAAGTTTATCTGTTAGAGGAAAATTGGTATTAAAAGTCTTCACTTATGTTGAAGAATTCTTAGGTTGTAAATGACGTCAACTAAGGGAATCAATTGCTTAGAGGCTTGCAAGGTTCAAGAGATGTAAATAGCGCGACTGTAATTGAATCGCTTGGAGGTTGGATTCGCTCTCAATTACATTCTAGTCCGAAGTATGATAGTAGGCTAGTTCCTATAACGACTTAATACAGTTTGGTGTTCAAATATGGACGAGGTCCCGGGGTTTTGCCGCTATTGCGGATTCCTCGTTAACAAAAATTCTGATGTCTTGTGTTTTTCTTTTTCCGCATTATATTATTTACTTTTATAATTGATTTACACTGGTTTGAACGTATTCAATCTAAGAGATACGTCCGCTCAATTGTAATCGATTACGAGATTAGTTTCTTGTAAAATTCATATCTTGAAAGATATATAACAAGTTTAATTACTTTGAAGATTTCCGATTGAATTATTTGGATACCACTAGATTGATCTTGGATATTGGTTTCCTAGATCATCCAAGTACTCTACTTAACAATCAGGTTCACGGACTCTGAGTTTATATACATACTGATTGAGTAGAGTATAGAAATATAAACTCTATATACATACTTTTAAGGATCATTCAGTTGGTTTACTTGCAATTATATTAAGTTTTGTCCATACAGGTTGTCGAACGAAAAATTTGGGTGTGTACTTGATACCCATGCGTTTTTAATTTTTATTAGAGCAGGCAAACACTGTAGACCTAATAAGTCTGTGTGTGAAGCGAACTATAATATGACATGAGTGCAATGTCTATTAACGTACCACCAACCTTCGATGACATAAATTACTTATGGTGGAAAACTGCTATGCGTTCCTTCTTTCAAGCTTGGGACTTTTAGACATGGGTTCTTGCCGTAAGAGGATATAATACTACAATGATTGGAGAAGGAGCTAATGTTATTCGTAAAGGAATAAAAAATTATAGCGAGATTGAAATCAACGCTGCTAAACACAACTCTAATGGATTGAATGCTATTATCCACGCCATAAGCCCGAATCTTCAACATCATGTGTCTACATGCACTAGATCAAAAAAATGCTTGGGATATCTTAGAAACCGTGGGAATCCGCAGAAAAAGAAGCACAGTTTCAAATCCTAACTTATGACAGGGAAAGCCTTCGTATGGATGATGATGATTTGTTTGAGGAATTAATTACAAAGTGTCGGAAATAGTGAACACTTGTCATTCATTAGGAAAAACTATTCCTGAACAGGATATTGTGATGAAAATTCTGAGATCTTTACCAGCTCATTACGAGTCTAAGAAATATACCATCACTGAATGAAACGATCTTACTACACTTTTCATAAGCACTCTTCTTGGAAAGTCAAAAATCTTTGATCATGAACAACTCATAGCCAAAGAGAAGGCTTTCGCTCTAGAAGTTGTGACCAAAACAAGCTCACCTCCTCCAAAAGTCAGTTTGTCGCGGGCCGATGAGTGCTGTGATGATTATGATGAATTAGACATACCCATGTCTATGATTACAAGACTCATCAGAAATCTTCTCAAGAGACGTATAGAAAGACGTTCTGAAAAACGGACCCTTGGTTCAAACGTTCAAGATGAACCTTCTTCTCATGATAAAAATCCATTTCAGTGCTTTAAATGTCATGGTTTTGGACATGTGAAAAAGGAATGCCCAAGTAAGGAATACTATCAAGGAAATAATGCTCTCATAGTTTCTCTTGATGATATGCCTGATGAGCTTCTGTCTGAAAACTACACAGAGAATTCTGCTCTTACTGCAGAAATACCTGTGATTCCTAACTCTGACTCAAATGATGAATCAGATAAGGAAGTTCTGGAATTCTTGAATAAAAGTGAAAAAATTCATCGTGAAAGCCTTCGTCTTAAGAAAAACTTGTAAAAGACTGAAACATCTTTTCTTGTGAAAAATCAAGAGCTTGACAAAGTCAATGAGAATTTCACAAAACCCTGTCTCTTAAGGATGAAGAGATTGATATTCTTAAGTGTGACTTACAAATTTCACAAAGATTTCCAAAAGGATTTCGGAAGAAATAAACTTACTATGTCTAAACCTATTTCATTAAGTTTAACGTATATTGACTTAATTGTGTAGTCTCCTAGTTTTGTCAAAGTCCATCAAAGATTATCTTATTTTTTTGAGAGTTTGATTTGTCTAGAAATAAATAGATTCTATAAATCTTAGAGGCAGTATCTACTGGAAATGAATCATGAAGAAGATAAGCATTTCACTATTTAGATCGGCCACAAGTGTTAAAAAGTTGTTAGAAGAATTACGATAAGATGATAAATTTCCATTGAGACTTAGAATCCTTATATATTCCCAGATATTAAAAGTAAGACCGTTTCTCACTTCCCAAATGATGTACTGGTTAATTAACTCCAACCTTTACATATACATCTCAAAGTCCATGAACACTTATCAGGCAACTTTACCTTCAAGGGAGATGTTTTTTTTTTAATATAGGTCTTAAAGTTTTCGTCCATAAAGACTCTGGTTCCTGAATTAGCCTCCAAACTACTTTAGCTAACATTGCTAAATTAAATTTATGTGCATCCCTAAATCCTGGCCCCCTAGTTGCAATTGTTTATAGAGGTTGGACCAAGCTTTTGGATAAAAACCTTTGGTACCAGAATGTTTTCCCCACCAAAAATCTCTTTTTATAACATCTATCTTATCGTTAGAGCATAACTCGGTTGAACTCACCAAGCGTTGGTATGTCAAGTTTGGTTGTCATATTTTGGTATCAAAACTCATCTAGAGTCGCTTGATTAAATATTAGAGTGAACTTCGTTTAGGTTAAACTAGAAAGTGTAGGAATGTTGAGACTTACAAGTATACCCCGAAGACCTAAAGAATGTGAAGAAGTAACGACTACAACGAGGACATCATCCTTCCACTTGAGGTTAGTAATATTGACTTGATCTTGTTTCCATTCCTAACGTATCTTTGAAGTCGGATTATATTGAAAACATAACATGCGAAGCTGTATATATATATATTACTCTAGTGGTTAGACTTGGTCATATCATTATGATCAAAGTGTCAAGATACTTATTGAATTACGAAGCATAAGTGCTTATCTTTTGGAACTTCGTAAATATGATATCAACATAATCTCTGTATTTAGTTACTTGATTATGTGTAAGATATAGGTATGATTTCACCATAGGAAACAATGTTTTATAACATTTGTTTAAAGGAAGTACATATATGAACTTGTTTCATAATCGAAAGGAAATCATGATTCGAAAGGAAATCATGATTGGTCAGGTTCTTTATTGAATATCTTTTGAATGACCAATATAAGATGAAAAGGTAGAACCTATCTTAACTTGTTGAGATTTGAGGTATAACCGGTCATAGCCTATACTGTGTAGCATGTTGTAATCGGTCACAAGCTACTTTGTGAAGCATGGTGTAATCGGTCACAAGCTACATTGGGAAGTTAGTTGTTATCGGTCATAAGCTACCTTTTGGAAGCAAGGTAAAACCGATCACAAGCTAATTTGGGAAGTTAGCTATAATTCGTCAGAAGTTACTTTGGGAACCAAGGTGTAACTAATCACAAGCTAACTCGGGAAATAAGGTGTAACCGATCGCAAGCTACCTCTGGGAAGCAAGGTGTAATCGGTCACAACCTAGTTTGGGAAGCATGGTATAACCGATCACAACTTACATTGTGAGTCATGGTAGAACCTATCCCAAGGACCAAAAACGAGTTTCCAGTATTTTAACATATATTTTTATGTTTTGTGTGAAGCTTGGAATTAGGGTTTGCTGAGAAACTTCAAGATATCGACATTATTTGAACATGTACATAACTATTATCATTAATTGTTCCAAGATATTCCTTAATACTCAAGGTGATCCCATACCGAAAACTTCAAAGGCATTTAATTATGTTTTTCATAATATATGTTTTAATTACCAGTAATTAAAGCATATACTTTGGAAAATATTAATAGTTAATGTGCTAGATTAATAATAGAAGTTTTCTAAGGGAGTTCTCGGAAATATGGTTTGGTAATTACATGGAAATAGGAAAACCGAAATTAGGTACTTTAATGTGAATATCTTGAGAATATTTTCGTTTTTGGAATTTCCTTGTTGTCCAAAAAACCTTGGTCTATAAATACTTGAGTTTGCGTTTCTTGCAAACTATCCTAAGAGCCAGGCAAACTTCATTCTTGTTGTTTCTGGTGGAGCCGTCTATCTAGAGAGGAAAGAATCCTAATTAGGCGAAATGTCTTACGACCACTCGTTTAAATACTTTTGTGGGATCAAGAAGCTTTACGAGTACCGTTGGTGGGAAACTAGATAATTGCATTATTATTTTAGTTTTCGATTGACCAACGGTTTTTGAAACTTTGATTGCACCTAGTTTGTTTATTCTTGAGAACCTTCTCTTCTGATATAAGGCTCACTCAAACTAGATCAAACTATTGATGGGATCTTTAGAACCATTTTCGGATCTAAAGACATCTTGTGATAATCCATTGTTAACAGACTTCGTTCTGTGTGTGATTGATTACAAGAGGATTCAAGTTGTGTTGTACAGGTTATTATTTAAGACAAACGAAGATCTGAAGACGACAAGTTTTTCTTATAAGTTTTCGTATCTTGTAAAATGCGTGCATAAACCTTGATCGGCTGGGATCCAACTAGAATCGTGTTTATCTTTGATGGACTTGATTGGATAGTTGTGTGAGATCGACATCATCTTACAGTTACTCTTTGAGTTCTATATTGATTGATTGCAAATCTAGAGTTTGGTTATTTGGGTAATCAAAGTTTAGGTTGATCGAACCAGACAAAGGAGTTTATTAGTTTAAACGAAAGAGCCTTTGTCAACGACTCAAATATCTTATTACCAAGATTGAATAGAGTGGTTACCAAACAAATTTATTCTTTACTATTTGGAATACGATCAAAAGGATTGGTGATTTACGAGCGTGACTCTAGAAGTCGAAGGCGCAGGGATACTGAGGAAACTAAGTAGCTAGGGGTAGTCTACTTGGTCTCAATTATACGAAGTTGGTATTAAATTTCGTATAGCGGCTTAATTATGAGAGTATTCAAAACCGGACTAGGTTTCAAATTTTTTTTTTTTTGCATTTGCGTTTCCTCGTTAACAAAATCTTGTTGTGTCAGTTACTTTGTTTTCCGCATTATAATTGTTATTATAATTAAGTAAATTATACACGTACGTTAATCCGAATTACTTGACATTGATCCTAATAGTCAATCGGTTATTACCGTAACTATTGTCAAGTAAATATCTTGCCGTCGTATTGCTTCGACCTCGTCCATAAACAATCACACAAGGTATATGACTTAAGTTGCATTGTCTCGACTCTTCCCATAGACGATTACTTAAGATACCAGACTTATAGGTTGATATTTAAAAGATTGTGGTGTATTTGGGTACCCTTCGTCTGTTCACTTATTAGTAATCTTCTTAGGCAATATGAAACATCCCATCTGATAAGTATGGATAATAGCTATAACTTCTTTGTTCAGAACCATTGTGCTAGTTTGGGTAATACTTTGCCTTTATGGCCTAGAGATTTATTTCCCTCATTCTTTCCAAAATTGGCTCAAAGGCTTTTATTTTTGATCTATCCATGAAAAGATGAGCTCCTAGATAGAGGTTTTTAAGATTAATATGTTTTACTTTTAAAAGTTTTGACATCATTTTCCGATGCTTGGGTTTAACCTTTTTACTAAAGAAAACTCCATATTTTTCAAACAATTGTCCCGAGGCTTTACTAAATAAATTTATTATTTTTAAAAGGTTCCTGCATTCTACAAGGTCTGTGAAATTACGAGGGTACCCAAATACACCACGCCTTTTCGTTTCAACCTATAAGTCTGATACCAAGTGTGATCGTCTATGGACTGAGTCGAGACAATACAACAACAAGGTATTCACTTGATAATAGTTATGGTCCAAAACCGATTTACTATAGGATCAATATCAAGTTATTAGGATTTAACATACAAGTGCAATTTACTTTATTGTAATAAAACAAATTATAATGCGAAAGTAAAGTAAATGACACAACAAGATTTTGTTAACGATGAAACCGCAAATGTAGAAAAATTCCGGGACCTAGTTCAGTTTTGAATACTCTCAGAATTAAGCCGTTATACAAAGAATTAAGCCAATTTCGAATAGTTGAGACTAAGTAATCTACCCATAATTACTTAGTTCCCTCAGTATCCCTGCGTCTACGAACTACTGGTCATGCACGTGAATCCCAAGACAGAATATCACTATCTTGAGTTTCTTTACCAGTGTAAAGTCTTAAGCAGTCAGCTCCTTTTGATCGTCTTCCAAATAGTAAAGGACAAAGTTGTTTGGTAACTACTCTAATACTCTTTTGATAAAAAGATTCGTTGAGTTTTGACAAAGGCTCTTCCATTTAAATTGGTAAACTCCTTTGTCGGGTAAGATCAACTTAGATTCGGACTCACAACTATCAGATTTGGATATTGAATGTTAGAGCATTGCTCGGTCGAACTCACAAATGTTGCTATCTCAAGCTTGTTGTCAAATTTAGTTGATCAAAACTATATCTTGATTTCTAGTTTACATTTAGTCAAGTCTAGGATTAGTATAGAAGTGTGTAGTTGAGTACCAGACATCACCGCGTTCTACCGTTTGAAGGCGACGATCAACCGAAGCTTTTGGAGAACTTCTTCAACAAAAGGTAAGTGAAGACTGAACCACATATTACTCAAGTTCTCACCTTTATATCTACGAGACAATGACGCATGACTAAATTATACATTACATGCATAACATAAATTTCGAGTCAAGTTAATCTTGAGTATCGTTCTTGAAATATGACTGACTAATTAAGAATATTTGTTCATACTTAATGAATTTGGTTAAAAACAATTATTGTTTATGACCTAAATTATGATTCAAGATTTAATCGTTTGAAAATAACTTGGAACACTGATATGTGTCATTGATGTTATTCGGGAATGTTTCGAATTGATTATTAGAGAGATATAGAACTATTGTATATCTGGATACATGATAATACGCATACCAGTTCACATACTGGGACAACTGTTGTAAGTCCTGTGCCGCAGTACATGTATTCAGTACACGTACCGGTGTAGTTATGATTCGGCAGTGACTTTTTGGTACGCATACCCGGTATCCATACCATAAAAGTTTATTGAATCGTGAACCAGGAAGGTACGCATACCTAGTATGCAATCCAGAAAAAATCTGTAGGTTCTAAACCAGAAAGGTACGCATACCCAGTATGCAAACCGGAAAAGATCTATGGATTCCTGAACCTGTTTTTGTCTTAAGGGTATACAAAACCGGTACACGTACCATGATAAAATAGTCACGAACAAGAATACAGTACACGTACTTACCCTGTAGAATATTTTCAGATGCATCCGAATTACTTCTATGAAATAATCGACATTTGAACAACTCTCTGAAAACACTATGTAGACATGTTTGATCACATGTGTGACTCAAGATTAAAGTATAAAAGTGTTATATGAAAATGGTTAAGCTTATCGTTTGACTGGCTAGTTTCGGCTAACCTTTTTTGAACAAGTCATTGTACACGGTTCGGTTACGGTTCATCCTAACCAGAATGTTTTTTTTTATATGTTAATCTCAAGTCAAGTATTTTATCTAACGGTGATTATTGATTTCTTGAATCCAAAGCTACCTTAGCTTAAATCCAAAACAACCTTGACCTTGAAAGTCTATATAAAGAGAACCTCAAACAACTGGAATCTTTGAATCCCTGACATTATTCTTGTGTGTCCTAGTTGTAAACTAGAGTCGTCCGCTCCTTTAAACCTTTTTAGGTTTAACGACTAAAAAGACTTCACTTAGGGATTCGTGAAGACAGGTCCAACTATCTTTATCTTGATAGTTTGTGTATCCTAATCTTTCTTTGATTGTCGAGCCTTGATCCAACAGGCAAGATAGATAGAAATAACAAAGTTTCTTCGTCTCATACTTTGTGATTCCACAAGTATCTACTTGTGAGGTGAATAATAATCTAGGCTGCTCTTTAGGAGTCATAAGACCAGATTTTGAGGTTTGTTATACTTTGTCTTTTGCAATCGATTTCCTATCTAACCTTGATCTTTGATCAGAACGGAATATAAGATTATCTGTGGGATGCAGATTGGTTTAAAGTCTTCAATTGAGTTGAAGAAACTGTTAGGCTATAAAGGATGTCAGCTAAGGGAATCAATTGCGTGGAGTCCTGCTGGGATTCAAGAGGGGTAAGGAGCGCGACTGTAACTGAATCCCTGTGATGGTAGATTCGGTCTCAACTACATTCCAGTCTGAAGTTTTGATAGTAGGCTAGTGTTTGTAGCGGCTTAATACAGTTTGGTGTTCAAATCTGGACTAGGTCCCGGGATTTTTTCGCATTTGCGGTTTCCTCGTTAAGAAAATTTCTGGTGTCTGTGTTATTTCTTTTTCCGCATTATATTGTTTTATCTTTATAGTTGAAATATCACAGATTGTACGTAAATAAATTAAAGTAGATATATCCACATCCTTGTTTGTTGGATACGACTTGATTGATCTTGGATATTGATCTTTAGAATCGTCCAAGTACTCTCACGGGGTAATCAGGTGCACAGGGTAATCAGGTTCACGGACTTGTCTCTGTGTACATTCTGATTATGAGCGAAAGAGATATAAGTTCTTCTTAAAATTCCTGATTGAGATTCATTAAGTTGTAACTTTTGGAATTTTGATTGAGTTTATTCCATACGGGTTTCCTAAGAAATAGTTGGTGGTGTATTTTGGTACCCCCCACGTTTACAATGAAGAATTCCACCAAATGATAGTTGCCAATCTAAACTACTATATGATCAAATCTATCAGAGATAAATCATATCTAAGTCGGATCCCAGCCGATCAAGATGTGTGCACAAATCACGAGATATGAAAACCAATAAGATTTTTTTTTTCTTGTCTTCAAATCTTCAGTTGCCTTCTTATGTACCTGCACACCACAATCTTGAATCCATTTATGATCGCTCAAACATAGAATGAAGTCTGTTAACAATGAATGATTACAAGTTGTCTTTAGATCTAAAAACAATCCTAAAGAACTCTTTAATACTTTGATCTAGTTTGAGTGACCCTTATGTCAGAAGAGAAGGCTCTCAAAAATAATCAAACTAGGTGCAATCAAAGTTTCAACAACCGTTAGTCAATCAAATCAATAATCGAAAACCAAAATAACAATGCAATTATCTAGTTTCCCACAAACGGTACTCATAGAGCTTTTTGATCCCAGAGAAGTTTCGTAAGAGATTTCGCCTAATTATGATACTTTCCTCTCCGGATTGATGGCTCCACCAGAAACAACACGAATGAAGTTTTCCTGGCTCTTAGGATAGTTTACAAGAAATGCAAACTTAACTATTTATAGACCAAGGTTGTTTGGACAACAAGAAAATTCCAAAACCGAAAATATTCTCAAGATATGCAATAAGTACCTAATTTCGATTTTCCTATTTCCAACTAGTATCCATCATGTAATTCTGAAATCTCTCACTAGAAAATATCTAATATTAGTTTAGCACTTAACTAATATAACTTTCCAAGAGATATGTTTTTAATTTGCTGGAAAATCAAAAGCATATAATCGAAAATTCTTAATTCAAAGATTCGCAATATTTCGGATTGGGATCACCTTGAGTATCAATAAATATCTTTGGACAATAAAACATAAGAATTGTATTCATGTCCAAATTATGTCGACATCCAGAATTTTCCTATTTAGCAAACCCTAATTCCAAACTCACACAAAACCGTAAAGTAATATGTGAATATGAAGGATCGGTTTTTCTCTTGGGAGCGATTCTACCATGACTCTTAACATAGGTTAAGATCGGTTCTACCAAGTCTCAAAATATAGGTAGGGATCGGCTCTACCATGACTTCCAACAATAGCTAGGATCGGTTCTACCAAGTCTCCCAATATAGGTAAGGATCGGTTCTATCAAGACTCTCAACAATAGTTAAGATCGGTTCTAGCATGTATCCCAAATAGATATGGATCGGTTCTACCAAGACGATCAACATAAGTTAAGATTGGTTCTACGATTATCCCAAACTAGGTAAAGATCGGTTCTACCATAACTCTCAACATAAGTCAAGATCGGTTATACCAAAGATATTACCTAGGTTCAAATTGGTCATCCAATAAATCCTCAATGAAAACCGGACAAAATGCCTATTGATTTCCTTTCGATTACGTTCGTATATGTACTTCCTTTAAACATATGTAATCAAACATAGTTTCCAAGGATGAAATCACACCTACATCCAATACGCAATCAAGTAATGCTGATGTCACATTTATGAAGTTCAAAAGATAAATGTTATACTTCGTAATCAAATATTCTTCCTTGACAATTTTATCATAATAAAATGACCAAGTCTAATACTAGAGTATTAAATATAACCTCGTATGTTATGTTTTTAATCTTAAACGACTTGAAAGCAACGATAGGAATGAAAACAAGTTAAGTCAATATCACTATCCCTCAAGTGGAAGGATAATGTCTTCATTGTAGTCGATACGTCTTCACGATCTTTAGGTCTTCAAGGTAATACTTGTATGTTTCAACATTTCTAGACTTTCCAGTCTAACCTAAACGAAGTTGACTTTAGTACATTTAATCAAGCGACTCTAATTGAGTTTTGATACTAAAATATGACAACCAAACTTGACATACCAACGCTTGGTGGGTTCAACCGATCAATGCTCTAATAGTTTGCCTTAACAAAAAGAAGGCAATCATCTACAAAGAACATATGAGAAATAGTTTCACTTTTTGGTGTTATCTTAACACCATGGGGAAGTTTTTTATTTTCTTGTGTAAGAAAAAGTATTGAAAAGATTTCCAAACAGATGATGAAGAGTTAAGGAGATAGAGGATCCCCCTGTCTTAGTCCTCTAGTGGGATTGAAAATATCTCCAGGGATACCATTTAACAAAACTGAGATGGAAGTATTATATATATATTGTTCTATAAGATCGCAGACTTCCTTAGTAAAACCAAAAGATTTTAAAGATGTTAAAAGAAACTTCCTTAATTCCTGAGCCTCCTAATTATTATTTTTTCCTTGAAAAAGTTAATTATTTCATGGGCTACTATGATATCATAAGAGATTTGTCTAGAAAAGAGAAAAGTTGATCGAAAGAGGGATATAATTTCATCTGATAAAGGTGTTATCCTATTAGCTATAATTTTTGCAATGACTTTACAGATGGTATTACATAGACCTATTGGTCAGATCTGACTAGGGTTTTTGGGTTGCTTTGGTTTTGGTATTAGAAAAAGGTGTGTCTTATTGATTTCATGGTTCATTAGTTTTGTTACGAAAAAATTCTGGACTGGTAGAGTAACTTGAGATCCTATTGTTGCCCAATTGTTAAAAAAAAAACTGATAGGAAAACCGTCCGGACCTAGAGATTTGTTACGTTTCATTTTCTTTTGAACATAGACGAATTCTTCTTTAGAAATGATGACCACTATTTTAGAGTTATCAGAGTCAGTTATAGTAAGAGAGAAGTTTTGGAAAATATGATCATGAAGAAAGGAGTCTATAGAGTCTTCAGTGAAAAGAGTTCTGAAAAAATCTCTAAGAGTCTATAGAGATGTTTGGGATACTTTTGATCTAAATGGATGACCTGGTTCAGTAATATTTGTTATGAGAAAGAGATCTTGATTTTAAATAGTCGATACTTGATGCTTTGGCATTTACCAACTTGATAATTTTTGTTGTGATATACTTATTTTTTCCCCAGTGATTGTAACATCAAACTAATAATGGGAATTTTCTGTAGAAATCACTCAACTACCACGATCATAGCAATGACACAACTTCTACCACGGTTTCAGTAAGGAAACATGGGGCATGCTTATGACAGTCATCAGAACAACATATGTACATACAATAGACAAAAGTTTGACTCACAAAACCTAGTCAATATCATCACCAGCCGGATCGATACACCATGGTATTTGTGACATATGAAATGAGAGATCTACTGCAATTCATTTTGTATCTTACAATCCACTACATATATAGAGAGTCCAACTAAGCGGAGGATGCACTAGTAAATCATGCGGTATACAGAAGTCGTTAAACACTTTTTTAGACCACCTTTTGGGAACATATAATATTTTCTTTTTAAGACAAATGTAATTGATGATTCCACGTGGGTAAGTTCATGATTTATATTTAGTTTAAATCAATATAATATGCTTAAAAAATAATGGGATTATGTTAAAATTTGATCTTCTACTAGCGGAGTGGTATTCATCAGATTTTTAATGAAGGAAGAAGGATATCTAAATTAGTTCAAAGAGACTTTCCTAATAAAACCTAATGTTCTTGCATAAAAATTTACAAAAGTAAAGTACTGGCTAGGTGGAACTGAAAAGTACTACAAAACAAATGGCTTTCACTGACAGTTAAAAGGTATTGACTATGAACAAGAACAATGGTAGACACGACAAATCCTCCTAAATAAGGGTCTTAATAAACACCTCTCTGGCGGATCGGGCGACCATGATGTGTTGACTCAGTTAAAAAAATTTCTTCCCCAAAGCTTAATTTTCTTCTTAATCTGTAGAATTTTACTATCTAGAATTCGTTTAATCATGATATTTTCAAAGAATCTTCCTGCATGATTTCAATAATTATGTTATTTTACCCATCAATTGTATAATTTTATTGATATTCTAAGAAATTGAATTTCAGATGTATTTTGAAAAAAATTCAATCTAGAAAGTTCACTTAATGATCTAGTTCTATAATTTATGTTTGTTTTATTTTCCCTTGAACTAAATCCATCTTTCATAAAATTCCTTTTATAATCTCTGCTTATATCTAACTAATCCTTTTTTTCTCCTTCACATGTGTTTACAGATTGTTTGTTTCCTAATGGCGTTTGCCAAAGTACATGAAGTGGTAAAGACGTATGCAAAGGTTGCTCAAATGCTCGTTGAAGCAACAATGTTCACGATGTTTATCATTGTAGCTATGAAAGTGCCCATGGGTTTCCTCCATAGTACCGATCCAACTCAACTTAGGAAGAAGATGAACCAAAATTCCCGCACAATCAAAATTCAAATTTCGAATTTTCTGTTACTATCCCTGATTTTTCTCAGTCAATCAAGAGTAAATTTAGCATTCCTATACCCGTAGGAAAATTCCGTAAACACTTTTCCCTATCTTTAATGGATTATTCTCATCAAGATATCCAACCCTAATCCACAATAGAGTTTCACCTTATATTCTCTGGTTTTTCCAAGACCAATACCACAACTGCAATAATGCTCTTCTACAACTTCTCTAAAAAAAATATGGCTACAGAAAGTGATCAGAATGTTTCAGAATTAGTTCAAAAATTCAAGATTGCTACTTTAGCTTTAGGTGAAAACTCTGAATCTGTAATCCAACAGTATGATGAATATGAATAACAAAAAGATACTCAATGGGACATTTGTCTGGTTGGAAAGATTATCATAGAAGGAACTATGGGTCTGAAGGTTTTAGAGAAAAACATTGGTTTCACATGGTCATTTCTTGCTGAAGATGAAGTGCAAGTGGTGCATATTGATATGAATATTATGGTGTTTAAATTCAATGATTGGGATACACTCAAAAAAATCTATGAAACAAAATCATGGAGTATAAGTGGATGTCTAGTAATACTGCACCACTATAATGCAAGTGTTATATGTATCAATATCTATATTGGAAATATCAATGTTTCTGGATCTAGACGAAGAAACTCTTGCCAGGACATATGAATGTTGAATCAGTTAAGAAGATGGGTTTGCTAATGGGGGAAGTGATTTGAATTGATCCACCAAATGTTATTCCAAAAGCAGGAGATCTAGTTAAAGTCTATGTTATTATTGATATAAGCAATCCTATGAGAAGAGGAATTCTGGTTATAACTTAAGTAGGTTGTACCAGGTGGATAAGGTTTTTTTATGAGAAGCAACCAAACAAATTCTGTCCAAACTATTGTATCCTCAATCACATCAAAGTAGTCTGCAAAGCTTCCACATAATATTTGGAAGTTGTTTATGAAAAGCTGGAATATTTTACTAAAAAGATTAGAGGAAAAATCCAGGCTACTCAATCTAGGAGTATGCTGCAAGTACCAAAAAGAATGTTCCTCCTAAAGATGGTATTAAAATTAATATAGAGAAAAATAACCCAGAAATGCACCAAAGTGTTCTTCTTCCTGCTCAATCCTTGAGGACTAATCTCAATGATAAACACCTAGAAATACAATCAACCTTAAAGGACACTCAACAGGAAAAACAAATCAATGACACTGATGGGAATGAAAAGGTATATCTTAGAATAAATTCTACTTCCTTTTTATTCTTTTTTAAATTCTTAAATTATTCAATTAATCATTGTTGAGATCATACAAAGATTTGGTTGGTAGCCTACCAACAAGCTGGGCACCAACCCCTACATGTACATCATAAAGTTTTTATCTTGGAATGTCCAGGGCATTGCTAAAAAAATTACAAAACAACAAGTGCAAAATCTTGTTAAGTCTCAAAGTCTTGATTTTGTTTTTCCGTGTGAAACTAAAGTTGGTACATACCATAACTACACATACATTGATATAATTGGTAAAACATGTGTTCTTATCCTTATGTGGAAATATGGCATCTCTTGTGACATTGTTTGTACAAATAACAATATTATTCATGCTCTCATTAAGTTAGATCCAAGTAAACCAGAAGTTTTAGTCTTTTTTATGTATGGTTCCACCTATAGTGAACCTAAGAAGAAACAATGGTCTTTCCTTCATAGTCTTAGTGAAGATGTTTTTCAACCTTGGCTAGTGATAGGAAACCTCAATTTTCATCTAGAAAAAAATAACAATAGTTCTGATATTTGGGTTCAAAACACAGTTAGAGACTATGGTCTGATGGACTTAGGTTATGAAGGCAAATACTTTACCTAGACTAGTAACACTTACAGAACATGTTCTAGAAAATCTAGGTTGGATATGGCCCTAATAAATAATAATTGGTTCTAACAATTTTCTCAGGAAAAAAATATTCGTTTGAATCATATTGCTTTTGATCACTACTTAATTTTATTGATTTTTGATCCCATACCTAGGAAGCGCTGGAGACCTTTTAAGTTTTTTTGTACATGGATGCAGTATGAAAATTTTAGTCAACAAATGGAAACTGCTTAAAATGTTCAAGTGACAGGTAGTCCTGCTTATAAATTTAAGTACAAATTGCAAAATGCTAGAACTTCTCTTTCTCACTGGAATATAATGGAACTTGGTGACATTCAAACTAATATTCTCAATCTTCAAAATCAGTTTGAAGCTGTCCAAAAGGAAACTAGTTCTGACAGTCAACTTACAAGAGTTAAAGCTTTCACCAAAGATTTAGAAACCTGGTATAACATTCAAACTAGCTTTTATAAAGAAAAATCTAGAAATAAACATATTCATGATATGGATAATAATACTAGCTATTTTCACCGGTATAGAGATAGAGAAGATATTTCTCAACTGCTTACACACCATTTTAGTTCTATTGGATGTACTCGTAATCTAGTTATCTCTGATGTTGATTTTGATATTAGTGATAATATTGCCTTACTTGCCCTACTGATGATGAAATCACCAATGTTGTAAAATCCATGCCAGCTTGGAGTTCACCTGGTCCAGATGGATTTCAAGCTGGTTTCTGTCAATCTTAGTGGGTTTTTTGATACTGGCCATATGCCTAGAAGCTTGAATAAAATTTACATTTGTATTATACCTAAAGTTAAAGACCCTACAAATCCACTAAACTTAGACTAGTAGGACTGTGTAATGTTTCATATAAAATATTCTCTAAAAATTTAGCTAACAGGGTTAAACCATACCTCAAAAAACTTATCTCCGATTATCAGGATGCTTTTGTACCTGGTAGAGTTATCCATGATTACATCATCACTGCTCATGAAATTATTCATATAATGAAACAAAAGGAATGACTTAGTGGTACTATATGAAAAAGAGGGGGTCTAACAACCACACCCAATATTTCGTTTCGGCAATCTGTATGGACAAACTCCAATATATTTCCAAGAGAATCAACTAGACAGTCAGACTCAATCAAGGAAAATACATCCAAGAGTTATATCTTTGTTTCTCAATGTAATCAGCAAATCAAACAGATAGAAATCCGCAAGCCTGATTATTAGGAGAAACAACTTGAACGGTACCAAAGACCAAGGTTCAAGTGTCAATCAATTTATATTAACAACCAAAGGTTGGATTATATAATTGATTGAACTACGCACAACCTGTGATATTTCAATTATATGGAAAATATAATGCGGAAAAGAAATAACACAGACACCAGAAATTTTGTTAACGAGGAAACTGCAAATGCAGAAAACCCCCGGGACCTAGTCCAGATTTGAATACCACACTGTATTAAGCCGCTACAGAATCTAGCCTACTACAAGTTAACTTCGAACTGGAATGTGGTTGAGCCCTAACCAATCTCACACTGATTAAGGTACAGTCGCGTTCCTTACGCCACTGAATCCCAGCAGGACTCTACGCACTTGATTCCCTTAGCTGATCTCACCCACAACTAAGAGTTTCTACGACCCAAAGTCGAAGACTTGATAAACAAATCTGTCTCACACATAAAAGTCTATTGAATAGATAAATCTATCTCCCACAGAAATACCTACGAGTTTTGTTCCGTCTTTTGATAAATCAAGGTGAACAGGAACCAATTGATACACCAGACTTATATTCCCGAAGAACAGCCTAGTAATATCAATCACCTCACAATGATCTTAACAGTATGGAAGCGGAACAAGATATTGTGGAATCACAAACGATGAGACAAAGATGTCTGTGACTACTTTTTATCTTACCTATCGGAGATCGAATCTCGAGCCGAAAGGAAAAAAAGACTCAACCGTAAACACATTTCATGTAATGAGCTTAGGGATCATACTTGTGCTAATTAATCACAAGGGTTGAGAACTTACTCATAAAAATCCTGTTGAGTAAGATGTGTTAATAATCAGGTATACTGTTGGCAAAAGTGTTTTCTGTTTAGTTGAGCTATTTTCTTCTCATCCATAGCTAAACTATTGTCCGCAAACAACTTTGCTTAAGTATTAGGTTGTGTCTGATGTTGTTTGTCTTTATCTCAAAGAAGTTTTTTGTTGCAACTATGTTGCCTGCTACTTTTGTGCTCTAAATCGTTTCTCTCTGAAGATATAAAATTTATTGAGCCAAAAATATTGTGATAATTTTCACGTAGTAAAATTTCTGTCTTGTCGCAAAAATACGATCCTTTGCGTGTTTTTGTTTTTGGGTCAAGTTGTGTTCGTAAGGGTACCCATGTTACTGTTACGAATCAATTTGGGAAACCCTAAAAATTACCTTTCCTAAGAAACCATTGAAATACCAAACCCTTGAGTCACATACTCATACTCTGGGTTATTTTGAGTTTTGTCAAGAATGTCTTTATCTTCTCACTCTGGTGATTTTGCAAGAGGATTTCTTGATAAAGGTATTGGTTTCGAGTCCAAAGGGAGGAAGAAAAGAACCCTACTAGAAGATGATCATCCTAATATCTCATGTTAGTATGCCTATACACATCAGGACATTGAGAATGAGGATATGGTTTCTGCTGAAGTGGTTCATGATTTTCTTAAATACTTTGAGGAAGCAAAACAGCAGCTCGTTGATACTTTGAAGAGTCTTGATGTGTTAAGAACTGAGTTGAAAAAGGTTTATTCTGACCTTGTTCTCATGAAGACACATGTTAAAGAACTTCTCAATAAGGATATCTTCTTTGAAGAAGCAGTGGATGTTGTCAATTACACGCTCAAAGATCTCAAGGCTCGTGAGAACTCCGAAAAGTCTGTTTGACTTCAGTTCGTGTTCGGTTTTGGTGGTTTTGGAGTCTTTCTTTGTTTATTAGCTTGTTTATTTCTTGCTTTTATCTAGGAAACTTCTTATGAGAATTTATTCTTATGTTTTAAGAAGGATAACTAGGGTTTGGAATAACCATTATTGTGAGTACACATAGCTATGTCCAACGAATTTCATCTTGCAATATTTTTAGATTTATTTATTTTAATTCTAAAGTTTATTTGGAAGATGATTTTGCAGTATTAATCTTTATGGTGGTTTCATATATTGCAACTTGTTATGGGATATGTGTGTTTGCGTCAGTGAACTATTATTGTCCCATACGTGGTCAAAAGTATAGTCTTTCATATGTCGGTATGCAAGTATTGATAAAAGATTGAATGAACTTTTGACAAACAAAATTTAAGCCTATTATATCATTATGCAAATATTGATGGAAGATAGGATGAGCTTTTGTTTACAAAGACTATGGCTATTATACGTCATTGTGCAAATAGTGATGAGAAATAGAATGAATCTTTGTTTCTTCCGCAGTATTGATCTTCCCTGATCCATATTTTTTTAATGTATATACAGTGTGGCTCCGTAAGTTTTCTTATGTGAGCATTTTCGATTAAATTAATCATGGGGTCTCTTGTGGTTAATTTAATTGAGATTTTTGGATACAAATTCATATTCTAATGTAATTTGTTAATGTCCAAAGAAATCCTTCTTTTCTTGTGAAAGTAAGGTCGCTCTGGTTGTTCTTTCGGTAATGACATTTTATGGGGGAGAGTTCTTAATTGAACTTGTGCTTAATTGCCAAATCTTTGTGGGGAGTGCGGCCGTGGAATATTATAGGGGTTATCTTGTATCTTCATAAACTCCTTGATGAATGCATTCAGTTTCGTCTATATGATTGCATCTAAAAAAGTTGATATGTGATTTCTTTTGGTCATGTAGTGTCTCTATGGAAATTTCATTAGGATCCCACTAGTTTTCGTACCTTTGCCAATTTTATTGACAAAAAGGGGGAGAATTAATGTGTAGTTCACACTACAAATACATATGGTTTCCGGATCATTATGTAAGGGGGAGTGGTTTTCATGTGAGATGAAGTATTGACTAAGGGGGAGTGATACATATCACCATAGTATTGTTGTCGAAGTTATGATACAATTGAACTTTGATGCTGTATAATAATACTATGACACTGTGTAACAATGATTGAGAGCTATTGTTTTCTCATTGTTATGGCTACGGATCTTCAACAACGATGATGCTGATTTGAATATATTTGGAATCATTGGAGTACTTGGAAGTGACGAAGATTTCGAGTAATGTTGAAGAACCAAGGAGATCAAGCATGTGGATGGTAAGTTGCAAAGTTTATTTATTTTGTATTTCATATGTATTGATAGTTTTGTCACTAAAATTGACAAAGGGGGAGATTGATAGAGCATTGCTCGGTAGAACTCGCAAGCGTTGCTATTTCAAGCTTGTTTATAAAGTTTAGTTGCCAAAATTATAAGTCTTGATTTCTAGTCTACTTATAGCTAAGTCTCGGACTAGGATAGTAAGTGTAGTTGATCTCTAGACTCCATGGCGTTCATCATGCAAAGACGAAGAACTACTAAAGGAACTGGTGGAACTTCATTGACAAAAGGGTATGTGGAGACTTGAACTTATCTATCACTCAAAAGTCTATCTATTCTATCTCCTATTTTGAGACAAAAGTCGTATTGCTATATAGACTTCGATTATACACATTTGCTATTTCGAGCCGAGTTTATCTCGCTTATCTATTTCTCGAAATATGTGTTGGTAAGCTTTCGCTTTGGACAACTTCATCTTTACTCGTGACGAAAGTAATGTTGGTTATTTCATTATCTTGAAATTGCTTTGATGAAAAATAGTTTGTGAATAACAACTATATAACATCCTCTAAGAATGTTTCAATGATTGAAATGAGAGTTTAGAACATGTAACCATCTTTGGATATAAGCTTAGTGTGTTTTCACATTTGTGTAAAAGTCCAAAACCGGGAACCCAAAGTATGCGTACCCGTACGCGTACTGGCGGTTGTTGGAAATCCGGGATAGTATGTGTACCCGTACGCATACTGGCGGAAAGTTCACGTCCGTGAATTTCTACTAGAATTTGTGAAGTGAAAACAAACTCAATCCGGTTACTTAAGTACGTGTACCCGTTTGCATACTTAGGTAGGTTACTTTCTAAAATCGGTTTGTTTATGAACTAAAACATTTATATATATTAAGGAATGCAATCTTAGCAAACCGTGGCTATAATGCTCATGAATCGATTCGAGTGAATCAAAACCGATTTTGCTTCGATTGTGTCTTGTATACTTTTATGAGATCTAAGCAATTCAAAAACTGTCTAACTAGTTCATTTGAGTCTTTTGAACTAGTTATGGTGAAGATGAATAAGGTTGATATGAAAGTGCTCATATGGCTAACCATTGGTTAACTATTGTTGAACCAACTAGGTGTACACGTTTAGGTACGGTTACTCAAAGCTAAATGAAGTTACATTTCATTTGTGTATAACAAGCTAAGTTCGATCTAACGGTTGAAAGATATTAGCTTGAATCTAATCAGGTTTTCATCTAACGGTGAATATTGAATGCTTTGTTACCAAGGTAACTTAGATTGCAAACCCTGATTTGGAGACTATATAAAGGAGAACTCTAGCAACTAGGAAACCTAATCCCCACACCTCATGTGTGATACTAGTTGTAAAATCTAGAGTCGAATCTCCTTTAACCTTAGGTTTCTCACGAGACCCTGTAGAGTCGTAAGGAGCGCAACTGTACC
The DNA here is from genome assembly GCA_023531105.1 of Papaver atlanticum. Lineage (NCBI taxonomy): Eukaryota > Viridiplantae > Streptophyta > Magnoliopsida > Ranunculales > Papaveraceae > Papaver > Papaver atlanticum. The sequence continues at coordinate 1,170,973 of JAJJMB010012638.1, forward strand.
TTGGATCGGTGTGAGATTGATTGGGGTTCAACTACAGTCTAGACCGAAGTTAGTTTGTAGTAGGCTAGTTTCTGTAGCGGCTTAATACAGTTTGTGTTCAATCTGGACTAGGTCCCGAGGTTTTTATGCATTTGCGGTTTCCTCGTTAACAAAACTTTTGGTGTCTGTGTTATTTCTTTTCCGCATTATATTTTTTTTTATATAATTAAAATATCACAGGTTGTGCGTTGAATCGATCAATTGGTAAATCCAACCTTTGGTTGTTGATTGAAATTGATTGATGCTTGAACATTGGTCTTTGGTACCATTCAAGTTATTTCTCTTGTATTCAATAAGGCTCGCAGATTTCTATTTGTTTGAGTGGGGATTGAATCTAGAAATTGAGATATAACTTTTTGATATACTTTTTATTAAGATTGAGTCTGACTGTCTAGTTGATTCTCTTAAGAGTATATTGGAGTTAGTCCATACAAATTGCTAAGCGAAATATTGGGTGAGGTTGTTAGACCCCCGCTTTTTCAATTATAAAATCTATAAAATAAATTTATGAAGTTAGTGTATTTGCTTATATGCTTAAAAGAATTACATCGTTAGTTGGGTTGTGAACTTATAACTTGTTGATGAAGTGGTTTGGAATATCATGATGTATATTGTACGATATAATCATTTTATAAATAATTGGATATGCTTATTTGGATGGCGGTACCCGTACCTAAGATATACAGATAGGAGGGGCATGACCCAAGGATACTCGTGTAATAGTAGCGTGAATTTATAAATGAATGAATATACTTGTTTGAATGGCAGTGCCCGTACCGAGGATATACGGATAGGTGGGGTACGACCCAAGGATACTCGTGCAAGTGAGGTTGCCGGTCCTGTGCCGAGGATACACGGATAGGTGGGGAACGAACGAGGATACTCGTGCATTTATGAGGATTTGATGATTGTGAGCTTAGTTGATGAACATATATATAATTAAATACTTGAAGTTGCACCATATACTCTTGTTATACATATTCTCTTTGATTGGTTGGCATGTTTTCATATATTTTGAGAAGGGGAAAGCATTTTATTGAGCTGTCATCTCACCCCATGATACGTATGATCTCTATAAGTTGGTAGCTATTATTATAGAGGCGGAATTCCGAATAATAATAGACGAAAAACTTAGAAAACAGAAGACACAAAAACGTGATTCGAAGAATTATATCTTCTCTAGATTATGAACAAGAAAACTATTACACTCTAAACAGTAGATCAACTTTAAACTGTTTGCTAAGCTTTTTTCGATTATTCTCCACCAGCTTTCTCTAGGTTTCTGTGTGTGTTTAGTTAACAACCAAACTTCCCTATTTATAGATTTGCATCGTACTCATCCGACTAGGTCTTCTAT
>JAJJMB010012638.1:1172378-1278409 GCA_023531105.1 Papaver atlanticum
CCCGAAAAAAGTGTTGAAAACACCACAGAAAAATTACTAAAGGCACCCCAAGGGACAAGTGTTATTCGGACTCCAGCAACGGATAAGGGGCGGCCATGGATAAGGGGTGACTTTCTTCCCAAATTCAAAAAATATTTTTGGCGAGAAAATATTCCCTTTCACTGGCAGATTTTCAGTCGGATTTTTGGAGTAATTTTGGGTAGACTAAAGGGCTGGAATTGGTTGGGATTGTTCCTAGAGGATATAAGAAGCTAGTATGGGTGTTGTTTCCGATATAAATTGGCTTAATAACGTGTTTCAATCCAAAACAGTGGACACAAGTTTTCACGGGTTCAAGTGAATTTGACACGAGTTTGAGGCATGTAATGCATGAGTTTCGAGTGTGTTGCACTACAGAGATGCTAGAAGAAGATAAATAAGGAAGGTTGACAGCTGAGAATGCGTGGAAGATTAAAAAATGGAAATTTTGGCCGTAGAAAATAATAGTGATAAATGAAGATTATTTGGGAGATATGGCGTGATTAAATGAGGCTTAGGAGTATAAATAGATTTATAGAGGTACAAGGAAGGGGGGTCGAGAGTTTGGGGTCGAGAGGAGAGCTCAGGAGGCGTGAATCAAGAGTTTTCAGAACTCTGTTGTTGTTGTTGCTGCTGCTCGTGAAGAACAGGGAAACAGCGACGGTTTCTTCATCCGTCGTAACGGTTTCTTCTACTAGTTGTAACAGTTTCTTTAACTGGTTTGCAACATTTATCTTTATTGTAACAGTTTCTTCATCCTCTTCTGCAACATTTATCTTCAGATTTGTAACGATTATCTTCATCATAACAGTTGAGAGTTGAAACAGTCGGTCTGTAACGCACCTGTGCTGTTGCAGATTTCCTGTTTCATTATTTTCTCTTCTTGTAAACACTTTTTGAGCCATGAATACATATTTTGAGTGTGTTTCCGACATGATGAGTTAAACCCCAACACTGGGACGACGGAGGAGGCCGAACTTCATACATGGGTAAATTTATTTTATTATTTTTTATGACTTTTGCACTAATATTAATTGAAATATGATTTTGATTAATTAGTTATTATTTTATTAGATGGGTCATGCTTGCTTAGATGTTTGATGTCCCATGCTTACGATTTATAACTAATGTTTTTAGAATCTACCTTGGAAAAAATAAGAGTCCATGTTTACATTTCTTGAGCTAAAATTGTTGAAAATAAATAATTGAACCTTATGTTATGAAGATTGTCCGAATCCTTAGTTCCAGTACCTCTTGCACCATTTGTAATATTATTGTATATTTTTATTAAATTTAAAAACTTGAATCTTCACAAGTCTTAGAGTTCGAATCCTTTTTACCACTATATTAAAATCACATCAGTTAACCATTGGTTAACTATTGTTGAACCAACTAGGTGTACACGTTTAGGTACGGTTACTCAAACCTAATTGAAGTTACATTTCCTTTGTGTATAACAAGCTAAGTTCGATCTAACGGTTTAAAGATATTAGCTTGAATCTAATCAGGTTTTCATCTAACGGTGAATATTCAATGCTTTGTTACCAAGGTAACTTAGATTGCAAACCCTGATTCGGAGACTATATAAAGGAGAACTCTAGCAACATGGAAACCTAATCCCCACACCTCATGTGTGATACTAGTTGTATAACCTAGAATCGATTCTCCTTTAACCTTAGGTTTCTCACGAGACCCTATAGGTTAACGACTTAAAGACTTCATTGGGATTGTGAAGCCAGACCCAACTATTTTCTCTGTAGTTGCATGATCTGATCTTGCTGGTTCTATCATGATTGAGTGCAATCGTAAGATTGGCTTGAGATTTATATCTCCGATAGGAAAGATAGAAAAGTAGTCACAAACACCTTCGTCTTATAGTTTGTGATTCGACAATATCTTGTTTCGTTAGTCGATTAAGATTATTGTGAGGTGATTGATAATTCTAGGCTGTTCTTCGGGAATATAAGTATGGGTTATAGATTGGTTCCTGTTCACCTTTATTTATCAAAAAACGGAACAAAACTCGTAGGTATTTCTGTGGGAGACAGATTTATCTATTCCTGGAGACTTTTCTGTATGAGACAGATTTGTTTATTAAAGTCTTTGACTTTGGGTCGTAGCAACTCTTAGTTGTGGGTGAGATCAACTAAGGGAATCAAGTGCGTAGTATCATGCTGGGATCAGAGACGTAAGGAGCGCAACTGTACCTTGGATCGGTGTGAGATTGATTGGGGTTCAACTACAGTCCAGACCAAAGTTAGTTTGTAGTAGGCTAGTGTCTGTAACGGCTTAATACAGTGTGTGTTCAATCTGGACTAGGTCCCGGGGTTTTTCTGCATTTGCGGTTTCCTCGTTAACAAAACTTCTGGTGTCTGTGTTATTTCTTTTCCGCATTATATTTTGTTATATAATTAAAATATCACAGGTTGTGCGTTGAATCGATCAATTGGTAAATCCAACCTTTGGTTGTTGATTGAAATTGATTGATGCTTGAACATTGGGCTTTGGTACCGTTCAAGTTTTTTCTCTTGTATTCAATAAGGCTCGAAGATTTCTATTTGTTTGAGTGAAGATTGAATCTAGAAATTGAGATATAACTTTTTGATGTACTTTTTATTAAGATTGAGTCTGACTGTCTAGTTGATTCTCTTAAGAGTATATTGGAGTTAGTCCATACATATTACTAAGCGAAATATTGGGTGAGATTGTTAGACCCCTGCTTTTTTAATTATAAAATCTATAAAATAAATTTATGAAGTTAGTGTATTTGCTTATATGCTTAAAAGAATTACATCGTTAGTTGGGTTGTGAACTTATAACTTGTTGATGAAGTGGTTTGGAATATCATGATGTATATTGTACGATATAATCATTTTATAAATAATTGGATATGCTTGTTTGGATGACGGTACCCGTACCTAAGATATACGGATAGGAGGGGCATGACCCAAGGATACTCGTGCAATAGTAGCGTGAATTTATAAATGAATGAATATACTTGTTTGAATGGCAGTGTCCGTACCGAGGATATACGGATAGGTGGGGTACGACCCAAGGATACTCGTGCAAGTGAGGTTGCCGGTCCTGTGCCGAGGATACACGGATAGGCGGGGAATGAACCGAGGATACTCGTGCATTTATGAGGATTTGATGATTGTGAGCTTAGTTGATGAACATATATATAATTAAATACTTGAAGTTGCACCATATACTCTTGTTGTACATATTCTCTTTGATTGGTTGGCATGTTTTCATATATTTTGAGAAGGGGAAAGCATTTTATTGAGCTGTCATCTCACCCCATGATACGTATGATCTCTATAAGTTGGTAGCTATTATTATAGAGGCGGAATTCCGAATAATAATAGACGAAAAACTTAGAAAACAGAAGACACAAAAACGTGATTCGAAGAATTATATCATCTCTAGATTATGAACAAGAAAAATATTACACTCTAAACAGTAGATCAACTTTAAACTGTTTGCTAAGCTTGTTTCGATTATTCTCCACCAGCTTTCTCTAGGTTTCTGTGTGTGTTTAGTTAACAACCAAACCTCCCTATTTATAGATTTGCATCGTACTCATCCGACTAGGTCTTCTATTAGGAATCTATTTCCTAAACTAAGAGTGTTGCCTAAAACAAAACTCTTCCTAACTAGGAATTCTTCCTAAATAAGGTTTCCTTCCTAATATAGGTTTTCTTCCCTCAACTTAGCTTGAGGTTTACTAAGTTCCTAAGAGGAGTAGGGATACACTTGTATCATGGGTACCCCTTTTAAGTACTTGAACTCTTGTGAAAGTTAAAAATGAAGGTTAGGGAACTCAAGAGTCCCTTTTTCCTTGTTAAACCACTTGGCCTTGATGGGTACTTGACCTTTACATCTAAATAGAAAAGCTTCTTTCTCTCCTTGTCGTCTTTTTGTCACTCTTCGCTCCAATATGCAGTCTTCCTTGAGTGGTTCTTCTCTATCAAACCATAAGTCTTCTACTCGTGGTAAGATCATAGTGTCGTCGCCGTCATCATCTATTAATGGTGGTTCAAACAACTTCAAGTATTCAGCATTTATAACCGATTACATTTTTAGATAAGATGGTGAATCTAGACGAAAGGCATTGTCACCAATCTGATCGAGTATACGAAACAGTCCATATCTCAATGGCTTCAACTTTTTACCTTCCCCCTTCAGTTGTTCCTTACCTAGTTTTAATCATACCAAGTCACCAACACCGAAATTACAAGGCACTAGATGCTTGTCATGTTTTGCTTTGTATTTGGCTTGTGACTTCTTTAATTGTGCTTCAACAATCACATGAATCTAAGATATCTTCTCCAAGAACATCTGTGCCTTTTGTCATTCACTTTCTTCCTTCCCCCTCATTGAGGTGTCACTAGAAAATACTAGATCGAAAGGGATAGGTTGTAAGTAACCATAAGACTCTATGGATTCTTCCCAAAGTGTCCATCAACTCGGGATGTGTGTGCCTCTCTCAACCATTGTAAACGATCTACATCTTATGGAATGCAAAGTAACTTACCTTTATATAACATTCCATCCCGGAGTTCAAACTCTCCTTTCAAACCACGCTCTTTACACCTTCTTAAAGTCTTTACTAGATGCGTATGACTCTGCATACTCTTGAGGAACAATCGACTGAATTCTCATGGCCACCATTAATGCTCGGATTGGTGGATGACGCAACATATCTACCAACTTATTTGTTACTCCTTCTTGTATTTAATGAGAATGTTGAAACTCATCAATTAAGACATCCACTTCATGTGTCGGGCTTGTTGTAGTTTTGTCTGTGCATGTAGATACTCCAATGGTTTGTGATCTAAATGTACCACTACTTCTTTACCTAAGAGATACACTCGCCAATGCTTGATATATTGATATAAAACATAAACTTCTTTGTCATAAGGTGCGTAGTTCTTAATAGCACCTGAAAGCAACTCTGAATGGTATTCTACTGGTTTACCATCTTGCAACAACACTCCTCCCAATGCATAGTTAGAAGCGTCGGTCTCAACTTCAAAAGTACGCTGTAAGTTAGGCAATGCTAACACCGGTGCTTCTAAAATCTTCCTTTTTAGTAACTGAAAGCGTCTTCATGGGTTTGCCGACATTCAAACTTTGCCTTAGCTCCAGTCAAACCATGTAATGGTCCTGCAATAATCGAAAAATGTCGGATAAACTTACGTAAGTATGTGCAATCTCCTAAGAAACTCTTGATTTTAATTACAGTACAAGGTCTAGGCCACTTAGTGATCACTTCAACCTTCCTTGTATCAATCTTCTGTTGTCCACCACCAACAATAAATCCGAGATACACCAACTCTTCCTTTACAAACTCACACTTCTTTCCGTTCAACTTCAGCTGTCCTTCATGTAACACTTTAAACACCTTCTCAACGTGAACGAGATGCTCCTCCCAAGTTCTACCGTATATTAGGACATCATCCAAGTAAACAATCACAAAATCTTTTATAAAAGGGCATAACAAGTCATTCATCAAACGCGTAAACGTCGCTGGAGCGTTACATAAACCAAAATGCATCACCAACCATTCAAACAACCCTTGTTTGGTTTTGAAGGCAGTCTTCCATGTATCATCTTATTGGACTCTCACTTGGTGGCATCCGAATTTGAAATCTAACTTTGTAAAGACTCGAGTTTTTTCCAACTGATCCGTCATGTCGTCTATCCTAGGTAGAGGGTAATTATTCTTGACAGTGATCTTATTTAAAACTCTATAATCAATACACATACGCCAGCTTCCATCTTTCGTTGGAACCAACAACACCGGTGATCCACAAGGTGAAGCACTTGGCACTATCATTCATAATTCTAGAAGTTCTTGGACTCGTTTCTTGATCTCATCAGATTCCTTGATGGTCGTGCGATAAATACCTACATTAGGTAGAGAGCTCTCCCCGGTCAATATTATCTCATGCTACACACTCCTCTTTGGCGCTAATCCCGTGACATCTGAAAATAAATCCTTATACTTCAACTTCAACCATTCTAGGTCATCTTCTTGTTGTGCAGTCAAAGCTGCTAAACAAACTCTACTCGGATGCTCCTTAAGAGAACGGATCACAAGGAAAATGAACTTTATGCTAGCATTCACCAACCGCTTAGCCTGAGTGGCTGTGATTAAGCTTGCTCCCTCAAGAGGAGAATCTCTAGCCCGAATCACAAAACTTTCCCCATCTTTGGTAAAGGTATACTTTTGTTCCCTCCTATGTAGAGTTGCATCTCTATCCCATAGGTAAGGACTACCTAGTACTACCTGACAAACATCCAAAGGAACTACGTCACATGTAACTTCGTCAATGTATGACTCATCTAGAGCAAATTTGAACTTGCACTGTTGTGTAACTTGTAAGCCCCCTTCTTTTTGAAGCCATCCTAAAGGGTATGGTTTTGGATGTTTAAAGGTCTTCAATCCTAACTTCTGCACCAAAGAATTTGAAAGTAAATTCTTCTGACTTCCCGGGTCAATAACATCATCAACTAGTGATGTTTTGACTTGCATCTTCACTGTGAAGAGTCTCTCCCTAAGATCATCTTTTGAAGGTCTTTTTTTTTGCCCCTGTCATAAGAGAGAGCTTTGAATTGGGTTCTGTTAGTCCGTGGACTTCTTTTGGAGTTTGAGCGACTATTGCTGCGTTCTTGGCTTCTTTCTTCTGCAACCTTTTGGGCTTTAGATGAGGGTTCTTTACCCAACATTTGTCGATAGCGTGACATGTTTGGTTGCAATGGGTGCAAGTCAAACCTTCCTAGTCACTAGACTTCCCTTCTTCTTTGGTCCTTTCACCTCCTTTTACAGTGGTACCTCCAGATTTTCCCTTAGTAGTTTCCTTTGAATCAGATTTCTTAAGCCAGCCTTCAATAGCATTAGCTTTTATACTTGCTTCAGCAATATTATCAACTGAAAACATATTCAACTCCTTCCGTATATACTCATGGAACCCGGAAATATACTTCATATAGATAGCATAATCTGCCAAGTCTAAATCCAAAACTATAGCTTGATTCTGAAATTCCGAAGTATATTCTTGCACGGTTTGGTTATATGACTGCTTCAAGTTGTACCACTTAAACCATCTCTCCTCAAGGTAGCCAACCAGATAAAACTGTTTCCTTACAACTGCCTTGAATCTTTTCCACGATAATACTCCCTTACCTAGGTTTTGTCTTTGATAAGCTTTCCACCAGGTTAGAGCATGCTTTTGTAGCTTCAATGCCGCGAAAGTAATCTTTTCCTTTGAACCATATTCAAAGAAAGAAAAATACATCTCTCGACGTTCAATCCAATCATCAAATTTTTCTACGTCGACACTCCCATCGTAAAGTGGAATATAAATACGAAAATCAATTTTCAGATTCTTACCATGAAGTTTAGTTGATGTAGTTATTTTAAGAAACTCGCTTTTCTTCTTTTCTTCGTCCTCATCTTCTTCGTCTTTATCTTCTTATTCTTCTTCCTCGTCCCCTTCTTCCGAAGCTTCAGGTGAAGGTGTAATCTTTTTCTTCGTCTTCGGCTTGGGTGTATGAGAACGAATATATTCAGTTAATTCTTCAAGAGTGATTTGAATCGACTTCATGTCTATTTGTAGCATAGCCACATTTTCTTCCATAGTTTGTGGTTCGCTTTGCTTAGGTTCATCATCTGACTTCGTCATCCTTGATCCTCTTGTTCTCCTAACGTCTTCTAGCTTCTCGAGTACCTCACCAAAAGGAGTTGAAGAATTATATCTTATAATTCGAAGAATTATATCTTATCTAGATTATGAACAAGAAAACTATTACAATTCTCTCTAAACAGTAGATCAACTTTAAACTGTTTGCTAAGCTTGTTTCGATTATTCTCCACCAGCTTTCTATAGGTTTCTGTGTGTGTTTAGTTAACAACCAAACCTCCCTATTTATAGATTTGCATCGTACTCATCCGACTAGGTCTTCTATTAGGAGTCTGTTTCCTAAACTAAGAGTGTTGCCTAAAACAAAACTCTTCCTAACTAGGAATTCTGCCCAAATAAGGTTTCCTTCCTAATATAGGTTTTCTTCCCTCAACTTAGCTTGAGGTTTACTAAGTTCCTAAGAGGAGTAGGGATACACCTGTATCACCCTAATTGACATTTCTTGCAGATTTATTGAAGTTGAAAGTGGAAGCTAGAAATGAGTAGCTTAGTGATTGTATTGTTTTCTTGTATTACTTGAAGTGTAATTTTTTTATTTTTTTTTAAATACGAAAATGGGTTTTATTGATGATTAGATAACAGTTTTATCTGCTTGAATACAGTTTTCAATTCCAGTTGGAAAAGTGGTGTTCCAATCTGTTTTGACAAGCAAATCTACAGAGAACCTAGCAGCTTCATGTGCTGCATTATTCACTGTTCTTTTAACAAATGAACTTGACCAAAATTCAAAATGCTGAAGTAAAAAGATGCAGTTTTAAATAATATTATTGTGGATCCAGTGTACTTCCCCCCTTTTCCCATTGACAGCCAGCACCACATTTTTGCAGTCTTCCTCAAAATGAACTTCTTTCAGTCCTAATTCTTTCGCCCATTTGATTGCTTCTAGTAATGCCAGTGCTTCGGCTTGTTTTGCATCTACTGCTGCTATGGGAATTCATCTAACTCCATAGCAGATACCTGCAAATCCACGCCATATTAGACCAACTCCAGATTTTTCTGCTTCATTATAAAACGTAGCATCAAAATTAATCTTGAAAGTTCCGTGGTTTGGAGATTTCCAAGATAGGATTTCTGAACCAACATTACTTCTTCCTGATTGTTGAATGGTTTTGTGGAGTAACCATTCATTAAACTCCATGCTAATCTTTCCTGCAGTGCCTGAAATACTCACCCGAACATTATCAAAAACTAAGGAGCATCTCACCTTCTAGATATTCCATAAACATGTAACAATTTTATCAGCATTAACCATTAAGCTAGCAGAATTATTAGCAACAGTTAAGAAATTACTAACCAACCAATCATATAAAGCAACATTCTCCATGTAAGCAGCTATAGTAGGATCAGTAGCTCTCCAGATTTCTTTTGTGACATGGCAGCCACAAAATAGATGCTGGAAAGTTTCATTTTCAGAAGCACAAAAGGGACAAATTTCAGGGCAAGTGGAAACATATTTACTTACTTTATCTCTAGTAGGGAGACAAGTATGAATACAATTTCACATAAAAGTTAGAATTCTTGGAGGAAGATCCTTCTTCCAGAATCCTTTCCAGTTCCAGTTGCTTTGAGTAAATGTACCTGTGGAATTTTGAATGGTTTTATAAGGAGATTTGATAGCAAAGTTACCATCATGAGTATGCTTCCATCTTATCCTATCACTTCCATTAAATGAAATCCTGATTCTAGTAATTTTCACAACTGTATTGCCATCAAATAATGAGTTAATAGTGTTCAAATCCCATTGCTTAGTATCTTGATCAAAGAGCTGGTTAACTGTTTCACAATGAGCAGAAATTAGAGTATTGTCAACTGGTTTATCAGTGTTTGGTATCCAGATATCTTTCCAGATTTTAATCCTAGTACCATCTCCTAACAAATATTTTTCCTAATGATCTCTAAACCTTGTTGAATACCCCTCCAGATCCAAGAACCCGAGCTATTTATTATATCAGTTAAAGGATTACTCCCAAAAAAATACTTACTTTCCATGAGTTTAACCCACATAGAATCTGGAGATGTAACATTCTCCATGACAACTTAGCTAAAAGGGCTTGGTTCATTATGGTAGACTGTTTGATCCCCAGTCCCCCTAGTTCTTCAGCTAAAGCAATTTTTGTCCATTTTTTAAAGTACATACCTTTTCTTCCTTCTTGAAGTGTAAATTGAATTAAAAAAAAAAGTTTAGTTGGTGGAGTTACCTAAAATCTGAGAGAGGTTAGAAGTGGGATTCTAGGGTTTATGAAAGTGAGTTACGGGAGGTTAAGCACGAACAGTCTTCGCCTAAACCACGCATAGTGGCCGTTCAAAGGCTGCTTCAGTCACAAGGAAGAAGGATTAGGGTTGGTCTTAGGGAGGGAAGCAGATGAAAAGAGAGAGATCAGATAACAAGTTATTGCTCTAAGAGGTTATGATAAAGTTGATCGTAGCTTGGAAAAATAGAGGACCTATTTATAGCTGAATTCTCTAATCTCAGGTCGGTGAAGATAAGGATTACTTTCCTTGCCATGCGGAGCAATTCTCCTATCTCTTCAGGAATAGGTATAAACTAGGTTGAGTTTATCTCATTATTTCACCGCCTGTACTTTTTTATGCGGTGAGAAATAAGCCGGGTATTCCTCACATGTGCCATAGACCACCAGACCAAAACCCTGATTGATATCCCCCCATTTGTGTGAAGCTGAGTTAGCCTTTGTGATGATGTGTTGAGAGAGAAATATTCTCTTTAGCCGAGTTGGCCAAGATAGAGAGATATTCTCTTATTTGTGGGAATGACTAGGATGAGTCACATGAAAAGGCATGGAATTCCTCAGGAATCGTGTGCAAAGTGTGAGAGGAGCTGAGGCTGATCTCCCTCTCTCCATGGCCGGTCAAATATGTCATGTGAATACCATATTATGTTTTTGGGTCCCTTTGTTGAGCATGCGGAGCTCAAGAGAGCTTATCCACGTTTTTGGATAAACATGTATAGTTCAGGCTCAATTTACTAGCCGTGAGTGTGTTTGAGAGGCTGAGAAATAGGTTTGAGCCCTAGGTAAGGCGTGTGTCGTGAATCTCTACGAGATTTTGCGAAGAGATTTGAATCTCTCCGTGATTTTGCAGAGAGATTTAAATCTCTCCGAGATTTTGCAGACGGATCAAAATCTCTCAAAAGATTTTCTTAACGGATCTGAATCTCTTTACGGTCAGCTGGAACTCGTCCTGAGAGATAAAAGGGCTTTGTACGCCCAATTAATGCCTCTGCGAGACTTTGGCTCACTTGTCTTTGACAAAAGTATCTTGCAGAGATGTGCTAGGAATCAACTGTGTGTCCATATGATGGGCCAACAAGACCAGTGTATCCTGAAAGGATTTTCTAGGAGTTTGTTGAAAGGAACCGGAGGCAGAATAACCAGTGTATCTCACGGGGATTTCTTAGGAGTTATTCGGAAACCTCAGTAAGTCGAGTCAGAGCCTAGAGCAAACATGACCAGTGTATCTCGCGATGATGTACTAGGAATCAGTCCTTGATCTCAAATAGGGTGAATCGTGCTTACATGAGATATGCAAATCTCCGCTCTGGGTCATAAGTCCGTCGAGGACTTATTTACGCATCTACAGAGCCTACATGACAAACAGCATCTCGTTGAGGATGTATACTAGGAATCATGGCATCACAATCAGCTGCGTCTCGCGAAGACATACTGGAATTGTGGCTGTTCTTGTTCATAAGTCTGTCGGGGACGTTTTACGCTCTACATAAACTATGTGACCAGCAATATCTCTTCGAGGATGTGTGCTAGGAATCACGGCATCACTACCAGCAGTGTATCGCGAGGACATATACTAAAAATCGTGGCTAAGGATGCCTTGAGGGCCAAGGGATTAATCTCTCCCGTGAGAGTTGAATTTTGTCTATAGGGTTGAAATGACACTTTTTCCCCTTATCCAAATTTCACCATCTACATTAAGTCCCCTACCCAGAGTAGAACCTTGATTGTCCTATGATGAGTATATAGATGGTAACATTAATCATTCGTACGCAATTACAATTCGTTCGTCCTTTTAGACTTACAGAATCCCCGAATTGATGTTTAACCTTCGATTTTTATGACTCTGATCTTGGAATCGATTCTGGACCTTGGAATTTCCTGGGATCTTGTGTTGGACGTTAATGACATGATAATGAAGTCTTGATGAGACAAAATTTCCGTCGAATGAAATTTGTTAATTAGGGTTTACTTGGCCAAAACCCAAATTTTCTTTCTTTGTGCATCCTTGAGCTTCTAAGTTTGTAAAGGCGAGTATGTAGGGAAGAGATAATTTTTGAACGGTCTCCTGGATGGCCTTGATGTTGGTGAAGGGCCATGAGAAAAGATATGTACTTACTTTTGAAGTTACGGAGTCCATATCCCATGTAAATTCTGAATTCAGGCTTGTACTGTACCTAAACCCTAATTTCTCTTTTCTCCGCGTCTGACTCCTTCAGAAAATCCGGAGAGGCTTGACAAGGCTTGGAAGGTGTTCATCTATCTGGTGGGGTCGAGACCTTGTATGATGAGAGATTGTTTAATTCCTTATACCAATCAGGCTCCTTTTTATTAGAGAAAATACATACTTTTGAAACTAAGGGTATTTTTATCAAAAACCACTGTGAGCTTGATTTTTCTTTAGCATGAGAGAGGCATGGAACTTGCTTAGGCATAATCACATCTTGAAAGAGATATTGGTGCTTCTAGTTCTGCTTTTGGAAATCATGAACCCGAATTCCCTGTTTTAAGCCAGATTCCCTTTATTTTCCCTGAAATTCTGCTTCTCTGGATTCTGTTTCAATCCCGTTCTTCTTCGAACACTTAGATAACTCAATATTCAAGTGTATGAGGCCTTTAGAATAAGTAGATGAGAGCTTGGTTGGTCCCTAGCTGTATTAAGGCTTTCTTCTTTGAAAATACTCAAAATCACAATATAAGGGTATTTTGGTCAAAATCCCTTATGAACTCGTTTTTGTTGAAGAGTAATAAGCTAAAAGGGATTGAGAGAGGCTTAGAGAACAGTCCAAGAGAGTGGGAGAGGCTCAGTCCTCTCTCTTTTAGAATAAATCCTTTTTTCATTAAATTCCTTTTAAATTATGGCTATTTTAGTCAAAACCCTAATTCTCTTCGACTTTGATCCCTCTGCGAAAATTCCAAGAGAATAAATCACATACCACTGTCCTAGGAGAGAATCCTCATGGATGAAAAGGGATTGTCTACGGTGTGGGGAAATTTTAGAAGAAGAAAAGACCATGGTATACATCCCTACTCTTAATTCACTATTTCTCATTTTGTTGCTTCACATTCTGACAGAATATGTATTTATGGAAACCATATAACGCTCAGGAAAGTGATCTCGAACATATGCCAGAGTCCCTGGGCAGGCGAACCAGAACTCTTTCTTTCCAAGCTATCTTGGAAGAATGCCACGATAAACTCCAGGTTGGTCTTGCGATTTTGTTCACGAGCACTTTCTTCATTAGAGCTCGAGTTTTTAGTTCTTTAGTGATAAAGCCGGATTTAAAGTGCTCAAAATAGTCGTCCATACATATTCGGCTTCGAAACCTCGACCCCAATTACGGAAAGAAATAGAAAAAGCTAACCAATGCAAAAGGAATAACTTGATTCTGATTCAATTAGGTTAACCAATTAGGCATACACTTTCGATTTCATTCTTCCAATTCCTCGATCCTCATTGTGTGGTAATCTGAGTTGATAAGGGAGTCCTTGTATTATTTGGACTCCTGACATGACCCAATGTTTAAACGTCATCCCTTGAGTATGATGACTTTAGTAGATCTCTTTGGATTAATCGAAAACATGCCTTTCAATTGATTTTATGTTTATACTCTTCTATTATGAATCTAATACTCATCATAACACCAGGTTGCTAATGCAAAGAAGAGAATCAAAACTGGTAGTTGAATAGGAGTTACCGTGAATTCCAGTCAAATCATAGAGCGTAACCCTCGTCCTATGGAATACACTGAAGCTAACATGGAAGCTCCAATTTCTCCTCACTTACGACCATACCCACAGAGTTGTATGGTGATGGTTTGACATGCGGTCTTCACTTCGTCCCGAGCATGGAAACTATTTACCCTAGTTATGAAATTATAGGTGGATTTAGCGTTCCCAGTCGCCATGCCTTGCTGTATTCAGAAATATGGGCAAAATTTGGTCATGTTGCTACTACTGAGGTTTTGAAACACATATCCCTTCTTGTTACGTTTGTGGATGAACTTTTGTCTACTGTGGAGGAAATGCGTTCAAAATCCTTCAATAAGATTACCAAAGAATCGATATCCAGATGGGAAAAGATGATCTCCTATTGCAAAGGCGTTCGCTTCAACATAGGATGGTTGCGTTCGAAGTTTGAGTCCATTCAAAAAGAGTATACAGCTCTTCGAGAGTTCCCCGATTTTTCATATCCTGTCTTGGTATTGGAAGAACAACAACTGGTCGAGGAAGGATTGTCTCTTGGACTTATGAAAGAGAATTTTGACAACAAAGTTTCGACTTATTTGCAGAAGGTTGGAACATGGGCAGAAGAAAGTGCTGGGGGATTTTCCTCCAAAGAGTTTCTTTTTTTCTTCTCTTGAATGATCCCAATTCCCTAAATAGGGTTTGATTCAAAATAACACTACTTAAAACTTCCCTGAGATATTGCAAATTTTTTCTAGTGAAATTACACTTTATTAAGAAAGGAGATGTTTAATTCTAAACAAAATATGCCTTAAGCCACTTTCCATTGATTTCCATACCTTCCTGCTTGCCATTCATGTCTACTATCTCGTAATACCCACTAGCTGTAGCCTTAGAGATGACAAACGGCCCTTCCCAGTTAGGGGAAAACTTCGGAGCTGATTGATTTTTCCGGACGTGTTTTGCTGTCATCAAAACTAAGTCCCCAACTTGGAAAATTCTTGGCCTTAGTGTTTTATTATACGTGCGCGAAATTCGTTGCTTGTAAATAGCAAGATGTTCTTCTTCCTTAGAACGTCTGGCGTCCACTGTATCCAAATACGCTATTCGAGAGAGCGATGCCTTAGCCGCGTCTCACTGAACTCCGCTTGCCATAGCAATTCCAGCTGACTGAATCTTAATTTCCACAAGTAGAATTGCATTTGTTCCGTAAACCAAGGAATAAGGAGACACACCTGTATAAGTCCTAGGCGCATCCCGATACGCCCATAATGTCATCGGTAATTACGCATGCCAAGACCTAGGGTTATCATGCACGGTTCGACTAAGAATACGAATCAATGTCTTGTTAGTACTTTCGGCCAATCTGTTTCCTTGGGGATAATAAGGGATGGAAAAGATATGCTTTATAACATATCCCTGAAGCATATCATAAACCTTTTGGTTATCAAACGGGTTCCATTATCCGATATGATATACTTAGGGACACCGAACCTGCAAATTATGTGCTCCTTGATAAACTCTATGATTGTAACCCGTTTTGTACTTTTAAGAGGGATAGCCTCTACCCATTTGGTAAAGTACTCTATAGCTGTTATTATGTACTCATGCTGTTGTGAATAAGGCGGGTTAATTTTGCCAATCAAATCAAGTCCCTAACTGTAAAATGGCCAAGGACTACTGACGGAATGCAGGGAAACGCTTGGTGCATGGTTCAAATCCGCATGAGTCTGACACTTGTGACATTTTCGAACGAAATACGCAGCATCGTCTTCCATTATGGGACAATAATACTTTCCGTGTACCTGAAGAAACAACCTTTTCTTTCCCTGATGTTCCTTCTCGTGGACTTTCTTGAGGACAGTATCCACTTCAGTTTTTCCCAAGCAACATAATAAATCTCCTCCGAAACTTTTCAGATACAAAATCCAATTATGATAAAGAAATCTCTTGGCCCTCATGGAAAGTTTAGCATCCGCCCGTTTGTTTGAAGGTAAGACATTATCACGGAGATAAAGGATAAAGGGTTCTAGCCAATCTTCACTATCATTGATAAAAAATGCTTCGATTTGATGAGGAGGCGCCTGACAATCAAGACATGCCCCTTGAAGTGCTCGGGCTTGAACTTCCATGGTAGGCCAGTACTAACCCAGACGTTGAAGCCTTCTATATAGGGTAATATCAAATGTCTGACCACATATCTCCTTGTGAACCATCTCTAATCGTTGTTGTGCTTCTGTTTCTCCAACACATCTTGATAAAGACAAGTCAGGGTTCCTGCGATATAATACGCCGTGATGCATGAAGAAATTTTTCAGTTCTTTGAGATGAACCTTTTTCTCGTGCGTTGGGTTGTAAAGTTCCTTAATTATTGAGGATCTCCAGTCATTATTCTCATCAGTGGCTTGCTCAAGCCATGTTGAAGGGAGAGTACACCTCTGAACAGTGAAATTCTTCTCAGCTCCTTCGAATTTGAGTTTTTATGCCAAGGTAGCAAGATAGTCAGCATGACTGTTACCTTTTCTCCCCACGTGAATCATGACTGTTTCAGAAAAATGTGATAGGAGCTTTTGTGCTTCGGCTCTATATGGAGCCAATGTAATCTCCTTTAATGAGTACAACCCATTCATTTGGTTTATCAATAATTTAGAATCACCTCTGACAGACGTGAAGCCCCAGCTTGCTTGGCTAATGATAATCCTATCAGGAATGCTTCATATTTGGCCATGTTGTTAGTACATTTAAAGTCAAGCTTGAATGAGTGAGAAAATATCTCTCCAGTTGGGGATACCAAAACGATACCATCTCCTCTTGTTCCAGTGCTAAGCGTGGCTGACCCAACAAAGTAGAGGAGCCATTCATCACCTTTTACTAAAGAGATCTCTGGGAATTCTCTGGGTACGTCTTCATGTAATGAGGTAGTATCCTGTCCTGGAAAAGCTGCTAGCAGATATGCTACGGCTTACCCTTTTATTGCTTTCGGATTAATGCAATCTATGTCGAATTCAGACATCTATAATAACCATCGGGCCGTCATTCCAAAGAGAATAGGTTTCGCCAATAGAAATCTCATGGGATCTGTTTTGGTAATAAGCGTGACTTTGTTTGCCAATAAATAGTTTCTGAGCTTTTGGATAGCGAATACCAGGGATAGACACGCCTTTTCTACCTTTGGATATCTCAGCTCTGCTTTTTTCAACGTACGACTGATGTAGTAAACTGGGTGTTCGGTCCCATCATCATCATCTTGAGCGAGCTAGGCGCCAATTGCTGTATCACTCGAAGCCATATATAGGAGTAATGGCCGTCCCTGGAATGAATCGCCGAATGTATGAAACTTTCCCCATGAAACTTTTAAGTTCTCTCGCTGTTTGCGGCGGGGTCATAGTGGCTATTGCTTGGGATTTACTGGGATCCACTTTAATTCCTTCCTCCGTCACCTGGAACCCTAAAATTTTTCCAAAAGAGACCCCAAAAGCGCATTTTAAGGGGTTCATCTGAAGATTGTACTTCCTGCATCTTTCAAAAACTTGTCGGAGAATTTCAAAATGGGACGCTCTGGTTTTTGATTTGACCACCACATCGTCAACATAATGTTCAATTTGTTTATGCATCATGTCGTGATAGATTGCTGTCATTGCTCTTTGGTATGTGGCTCCTGCATTCTTAAGTCCAAAAGGCATGACAGTGTAATAAAAATTCCCAATAGGAGTGCGGAACGCAGTTTTTTCGGCATCTCCCTCTAACATTTTTATTTGATTATACCCACTATAGCCGTCCATGAAAGAGAACATGGCATGTCCGCTAGTGGAATCCACCAGCATGTCCATATTTGGTAATGGAAAATCATCTTTCATGCAGCACTTATTTATATCCTGGAAATCGACGTAACACCTGATTTGCCCATTTTTCATCTTGACTGGTACAACATTCGCTAACCAGGTAGGATGTTGGATAGGTTTGATAAACCCGGCTGTGAGCAGCTTCTGTACTTTAATTTTTATTTGTTCTTCTACTTCATGTCTGAAGTGCCTTGGATGCTTCTTCACTGGTTTAGATCCAGGACTTATATGAAGATGATGCGTTATCAATTTTTCGTCTAGCCTTGGCATTTCTTCATAAGTCCAAGCAAAAATATCTTGGTATTCCTTGAGCAAAGCTACCAATAGTAGATGTTCTTATGATGATAGGGACGCACTGATAGGTATAGGTCTGGGAGATTCCTCAGTTCTGATGTTTACCATTTCAAGAGTATCTGTTGTGGATGTTGTACCATCTTGCAGATGGGGAGGTGCTTCCTGGATCTCGTCTTCCTCTAGATTATGGGGTTGATCAAGAAATCGGGGACGAGGGCCTCGCTTTCCTTGTCTTGATCAGATCTAGTTTCCATAGATCGTTTTCCATTAGAATTGGTAAAGCTTCCCATCTTGATAGTGACTATTAGAGCACTGCTCGGACGAACTCGCAAGCGTTGTTATCTCAAGCTTGTTTGTCAATGTTAGTGATAAAAACTATAAGTCTTGATTTCTAGTATACTTATAGTGATGTCTCGGACTAGGATAGATTGTGTAGTTGAGCATTAGACTTCACGGCGTTCATCAATAGAAGACGAAGAACTACTAAGGAGAGCTTGTGGAACTTCATCAACAAAAGGTATGTGGAGACTAAAACTCATCTATCACTTGAAAAGTCTATTTCTACTATATCTCCTATATTGAGACAAAAGTCGCATTACTATATAGTTGTCGATTATGCATATTTTAGATTTCGAGCTGAGTTTAACTCGCTTACATATTTCTCGGAATATGTGTTGGTTAGCTTTCGCTTCAACCAAATTCATCTTATATTCTTGACGGAAGTCAAAAGATGATCATGTGAAAATCGCCGAGTAACATCTTACATGGTTTGTGTGATAAAATCATTTGGTGTAGTCTTGGAATGTTTCGTTATGATTATTTCAATAACTTGAAAATTGCTTTGATGCTAATAGTGTGTGAAAACGGCTATTGTCATCCTCTAAGAAAGTTTCAATTATTGAAATAAGAGTTTAGAATACTTAACCATCATTGGATTATAAACATAGTGTGCATTCTTGCATGTATGGGATCCATGACCGGAACTAAAGTATGCATACCCATATGCGTACTTGTAGTTTTGAAATTCCGTGTACCAAGTACACATACCGATACGAATACTTGCGTAAGGTATAGGTCCGGGAATTTCTGCTGGGATTTGGAAGTGTACTAAGTATGCGTACCCGTTTGCATACTGGCGAACCCAAACTCAGACCGGCTACTTAAGTATGCGTACTCGTTTGCATACTTGAGTGGTTAATGTTCTAAAATCGGTTGGCTCATGAACTAATACATTTATATATTAAGGAATGCATTCTTTGCAAACCGTGGCTATAATGTGCATTAATTGATTCGAGTGAATCAAACCGATTTTGCTTCAATTGTGTTCTTGTGTACTTCTATGAGAATATAGCAATTGAACAACTCTTTAACTAGTTTCATTTGAGTCATTTGAACTAGTTATGGTTAAGATGAATAAGGTTGATATGATAGTGTTCATGTAGCTAACCTCGGTTAACTACGGTTGAGCCAACATGGTGTACACGTTTAGGTACGGTTACTAAACCTAAATAAGGGTACATTTAATTTGTGTATAACAAGCTAAGTTCGATCTAACGGTTGAAAGATATTAGCTTGAATGTAATCAGGTTTTCATCTAACGGTGAATATTGAATGCTTTGTTACCAAGGTAACTTAGATTCAAAACCCTGATTTGAAAAATATATAAAGGATAACTCTAGTAACTGGGAAACCTAATCCCCACACCTCCTGTGTGATACTAGTTGTATAATCTGGAGTCGATTCTCCTTTAACCTTAGGTTTTTCACGAAACCCTGTAGGTTAACGACTTAAAGACTACATTGGGATTGTGAAGCCAGACCCAACTATTTTTTCTGTAGTTGCGTGATCTGATCTTGCTGTTTCTATCGTGTTTAAGTACTATCTTCTTTAAGATTGGCTCGAAATTTAATCTCCGATAGGCAAGATAAAAAGTAGTCACAAACATCTTCGTCTCATCGTTTGTGATTCCACAATATCTTGTTTCGCTACCATACGATTAAGATTATTGTGAGGTGATTGATATTTCTAGGATTTTCTTCGGGAATATAAGTCCGATATATCAATTGGTTCTTGTTCACCTTGATTTATCAAAAGACGGAACAAAACTCGTAGGTATTTCTGTGGGAGACAGATTTATCTATTCCCACAGACTTTTCTGTGTTAGACAGATTTGTTTATCAAGTCTTCGACTTTGGGTCGTAGCAACTCTTGGTTGTGGGTGAGATCAGCTAAGGGAATCAAGTGCGTAGTTTCCTACTGGGATCAGAGACATAATGAGCGCAACTGTACCTTGAATCAGTGTGAGATTGATTAGGGTTCAACTACAGTCCAGTCCGAAGTACATTGGTAGTAGGCTAGTGTCTGTAGCGGCTTAATACAATGTGGTGTTCAAAGATGGACTAGGTCCGGGTTTTTTTATGTATTTGCGGTTTTCCTCTTTAACAAAATTCTGGTGTCTGTGTTATTTATTTTTCGCATTATATTTTGTTATATAATTGAAATATCACAGGTTATGCGTTGAATCGATCAATTGAGAAATCCAAACTTTGGTTGTTGATTGAAATTGATTGATGAACATTGGTCTTTGGTACCGTTCAAGTTACTTCTCTTATATTCAATCGGGCTCGCAAATTCCTATTTGCTGATTGCAGATTGAATCGAGAGATAGAGATATAAAACTCTTTGATATACTTTTCTCTAGATTGAGTCTGACTGTCTAGTTGATTCTCTTGAAAGTATATTGGAGTTTGTATATTCAAATTGCCAAACGAAATATTAGGTGTGGTTGTTGTACCCCCGCTTTTTTAATTGGTATCAGAGCAGGCAAACATGTTTAAGACCTCATAAGTTTGTGTTTATAGCAATCTGATTATTATGGATGAGTCTATATCTATAACGTACCAGTTCATAAATTACCAGATGATTCTGAAACCTTGGATTCACCTGAGAGAACTGTCACATCTAAGTCAATATCTAAACATTCTCTTGATGTAAAAATTGTTGATTGGGAAACACTCTTAGAAGAACAGTTGGATGAACTT
This sequence comes from Papaver atlanticum, assembly GCA_023531105.1. Taxonomy (NCBI): domain Eukaryota; kingdom Viridiplantae; phylum Streptophyta; class Magnoliopsida; order Ranunculales; family Papaveraceae; genus Papaver; species Papaver atlanticum. The sequence continues at coordinate 1,193,216 of JAJJMB010012638.1, forward strand.
TCTTATTAAGGTGATTAATATATTGATAGAGATGTTGATAAGGAAGTCTAAGAGTATGTTAAGTTTTTGGATTCGTTGAAAATGAAGAAGATTACAACTTCTCATGTCACACCTCTTGTGACTCCTCTCTGTCGAGAAAACAAGAAATTGAAAAGGATTTACGGAGGTCGGAATCGCTCTTGCGAATAGGTCCTCAAAGATACAGAGGAAAACCTGAGTAGAAAGTCACTTGAATGTAATCGTGTTTATCAAAAATACTTCTTGTTGGAAGAGAAACTTGCAGAAATTGAAGGAAGAATTAACTCTCAGTAGGAAAGTTTTGATGATAGAGAAAGCGCTTTTCTCGCTCGATAAAAACGCCTTGAGGCTGATTTAGCTGCTGCTCTTGATAAAATCAAGATGTTGGAAGATGACTTGAAAAAGTTCAATACTAGTTCAAGGAAATTGACCACTATGCTAGGAGCAAGTAAAAATCATCGTGATACACGAGGATTGGGCTTATAAGGGAATATATGCTCCAAGTATTAGCAAAGTGGTAAAAAAATTCAAGGCTAGTGATTCTTCTCAACAAAAGGTTTCCACTGATGGCAAAAGTGAAATACCTTCACCGACAGTTAAGGTTCAAAAGAGCAAAGTATATCAACCTCCAAAGTCAGCACACACGGATCGAGGTAAGAACATTCCTTATGTTTGCAACTATTGCTGAAATAAAGGTCACCTGGAAAGGATATGTCATTTCCCTATAAGGAATGAGAAACTTCATGATGTTTTTGTTTGGGCATCACAAGAAGTTGTGAAACCAAAATCAAATGTTAAGACTAATCCCCTTAACGTTATAGGTTATAACTGTCCAACCTTTAGGCAAAGGAATCAGTGCTGTGATAAGCCTAGATTTGCCTATAAACGTCATACTAATCTTTTTCACAATCGTAATGGTTATCAAAAGGATAACTTCGTAAAGATGAAGACAAGATTCAATGCTCCCAATTGGAAAAAAGACTAACTTGCAAAAGAATAGTCAATCCAATTCTCTTCCGAGAATTCTTGAAGAGAATAATGGGAAGAAGGTTCCGGTTGTTCCTAAATGCACTCAGAAGTGGATACCAAAAAAGTCAATGATGTTTTGAGTGTGAAAAGGAATGATCTCCCAGAAAATTCCATGACTATGGAGAAGGCAGTATCCATGATGTTGGAACTTAAAAATTTCTTTGGAAAGATGGATTTGGATGTGAAAGGTTCTAAAAGGGATCTCTTTCATGATAATCCAAAAGTCACTTGTTGTGAGCAAGACATTGTTCACCTCAACATAACTTGATTGTGTTGTAAGTGCATCCTCACCAAGGAATGCCCTGCTATGTATACGGTTAGGGAAGCACGAGAATTGTGGCACACATATTATGTTCGGTAAGGCTGTGGAATTCGATTGGATTCTTCTAAAAAGGTATGTCTATAAAATTGAGAAATATTTGTGTTTTTATTTGCTTAGAGTACTTATAATGATTCATGTACCTTGCTTATCGTTCATTTCTACCTAACTTGATCTGTGTTTAAGGTTATTAAATGTTTAGGTTTGAAAATAGTAGTTCGGGATGTTTGGACTTCATGGTACACATACCAGGTATGCATACCATCATTTAAAAATCAAAATCCAGGGAATTTAGTACGCCATTTGCATACTGCTCCAGGTCATGAAAATTCGGTTGCAAACCCGTATGCATACTTGCCTGTAGACGTCGATATTCGGTAAACCTGTTTTGGACGTATCTTCTTCGTCCGAACTCAAAATGACCTCATTATTTTTGCATTCTCTTCCTATTTGAATTATATTCAAAATGGAGATGATAATTTTTTAATTTGGATGATTTAAGAATTGTCTTTGTCCCGTCTCTTGTTTTTGAGTGTTTTGCTCCGTTTTATCGCACTTGTTCCACTTCTCTTGGACTTGGGCACTTGGATTCTTGGAGTACCAATCTTCTAAGCTCATTTGTAGATTTTATAAGAATAGAGTTGGTGAATCACAAATAAGGAAGTTCAAGAATGGGCAGTAGTACGCATTGCTATGTGATTCTTGAATGTTCACAATCGTCTTATGTGAACTATGGTGCATGGTCATCAATGACTTTGTATGTTCTTATTTGTTAAGAAAATATTTTTATACGCCTTTGGTAGCTATTCTTGGTGTAAATCCGTGCGAAAAAGATTGATTCTACCCACTAAGGACAAACCATCTTATATGTGCATTACGAGTTTGTCTTGGTGTCTAGGAAACTTCTTATGGGAATTTATTCTTGTGTTTTAAGAAGGATAACTAGGGTTTGGAATAGCCATTACTGTGAGTACACATAGCTATTGCCAACGTTTTCATCTTGCAATGTTTTTAGATTTATTTGCTTAAATTCTAAAGTTTATTTGGAAGATGATTTTTGAAGTATCAATCTTTATGGTTTTATATATTGCAAGTTGTTATGGGATATGTTGTTTATGTCCGTGAACCTTGACTGTTCCATATTTGTACAAAAGTTAACTCTATTATATGTCGGTATGAAAGTATTGATGGAAGATAGGATGAACTTTTTTTTACAAAGATTAAGTCTATTATATGTCATTGTGCAAATAGTGATTAAAATAGAATGAATCTTTGATTATTCCGTAGTATTGGTCTTTCCCTGATCCACATCTTTGTGTATGTACTGTGTTGCTCCGTAAGTTCTCTTATGTTGAGCATGACCAATTGAATTGATCATTTTCCTTGTGGTTAATTCAATTGAGATTTTTGGATACAAATTCATGTTTCATGTGATTTGTTAATGTCCAAAGAAATCCCTCTTTTCTTGTAAAAGTAAGGTCGCTCTTGTTGTTCTTTCGGGAATGACATTTTATGGGGGAGAGTTCTTAATTGAACTTGTGCTTAATTTCCAAATCTTTGTGGGGAGTGCGGCTGTGGAATATTGTAGGGGTTATCTTGTATCTTTATAAACTCCTTGATGAATGCATTTAGTTTCGGTTATTTGATGACATCTAAACAAGTTGGTATGTTGTTCTCTTTTGGTCATGAAATATCTCTATAAAAATTTCATGAGGATACCACTAGTTTTCGTACCTTTGCCAATTTATATTGACAAAAAGGGGGAGAATTAATGTGTAGTTCACACTACAAATACATATGGTTTACGGATCATTATGTAAGGGGGAGTGGTTTTCATGTTGAGATGAAGTATTGACTAAGGGGGAGTGATACATATAACCATAGTATTGTTGTCAAAGTTGTGATACAATTGGACTTTTAGACTGTATAATGATACTATGACATTGTATAACAATGATTGAGAGCAACTGTTTTCTCATTGTTATAGCTACGGATCTTCAAAACCAATGATGCGGAATTGAACACATTTAAAATCATTAGAGTACTTGGAACTGACAAAGATTTCGAGTAATATTGAAGAACCAAGGAGATCAAGCATTTGGATGAGAAGCTACAAAGTTTATTTATTTTGTAATCCATATGTATTGATAAGTTTGTCACTAAAATTGACAAAGGGGGAGATTGTTAGAGCACTGTTCGGTCGAACTCGCAAGCGTTGCTATCTCAAGCTTGTTTGTCAATGTTAGTGATCAAAACTATAAGTCTTGATTTCTAGTCTACTTATAGTGATGTCTCGGACTAGGATAGATTGTGTAGTTGAGCATTAGACTTCACGGCGTTCATCAATTGAAGACGAAGAACTACTAAGGCGAGCTTGTGGAACTTCATCAACAAAAGGTATGTGGAGACTAAAACTAATCTATCACTTGGAAAGTCTATTTCTACTATATCTCCAATATTGAGACAAAAGTCGTATTACTATATAGTTATCGATTATACACATTTGAGATTTCGAGCTGAGTTTAACTCGCTTACATATTTCTCGGAATATGTGTTGGTAAGCTTTCGCTTCAACCAAGTTCATCTTATATTCTTGACGGAAGTCAAAAGATGATCATGTGAAAATCGCCGAGTAACATCTTACATGGTTTGTGTGATACAATCATTTGGTGTAGACTTGGAATGTTTCGTTATGATTATTTCAATAACTTGAAAATTGCTTTGATGCTAATAGTGTGTGAAAACGGCTATTGTCATCCTCTAAGAAAGTTTCAATGATTGGAATAAGAGTTTAGAATACTTAACCATCATTGGATTATAAACATAGTGTGCATTCTTGCATGTATGTGATCCATGACTGGAATTAAAGTATGCATACCCGTATGCGTACTTGTAGTTGTGAAATTTCGTGTACCAAGTACACATACCAGTACGCATACTTGCGTAAGGTATAGGTCCGGGAATTTCTGCTGGGATTTGGAAGTGTACTAAGTATGTGTACCCATTTGCATACTGGCAAACCCAAACTCAGACCGGCTACTTAAGTATGCGTACCTGAGTGGTTAAAGTTCTAAAATCGGTTGGCTCATGAACTAATACATTTATATATTAAGGAATGCATTCTTTGCAAACCGTGGCTATAATGTTTATGAATTGATTCGAGTGAATCAAACCGATTTTTCTTCAATTGTGTTCTTGTATACTTCTATGAGAATATAGCAATTGAACAACTCTTTTACTAGTTTCATTTGAGTCATTTGAACTAGTTATGGTTAAGATGAATAAGGTTGATATGAGAGTGTTCATATAGCTAACCTCGGTTAACTACGGTTGAGCCAACATGGTGTACACGTTTAGGTACGGTTACTAAACCTAAATGAGGGTACATTTAATTTGTGTATAACAAACTAAGTTCGATATAACGGTTGAAAGATATTAGCTTGAATCTAATCAGGTTTTCATCTAACGGTGAATATTGAATGCTTTGTTACCAAGGTAACTTAGATTGCAAACCTTGATTTGAAAACTATATAAAGGAAAACTCTAGCAACTGGGAAACCTAATCCCCACACCTCCTGTGTGATACTAGTTGTATAAGCTAGAGTCGATTCGCCTTTAACCTTAGGTTTTTCACTAAACCCTGTAGGTTAATGACTTAAATACTTCATTGGGATTGTGAAGCCAGACCATACTATTTTCTCCATAGTTGTATTATCTGATCTTGTTATTTCTATCGTGTTTGAGTACTATCTTTTTAAAGTTTGTCTCGAGATTTAATCTCCGATAGGCAAGATAAAAGTAGTCACAAACATCTTCGTCTCATCGTTTGTGATTCCACAATATCTTGTTTCACTACCATACGATTAAGATTATTGTGAGGTGATTGATATTTCTAGGTTGTTCTTCGGGAATATAAGTATGGTATATCAATTGGTTCCTGTTCACCTTGATTTATCAAAAGACGGAACAAAACTCATAGGTATTTCCGTGGGAGATAGATTTATCTATTCCTATAGACTTTTCTGTGTGAGACAGATTTGTTTATCAAGTCTTCCACTTTGGGTCGTAGCAACTCTTGGTTGTGGGTGAGATCAGCTAAGGGAATCAAGTGCGTAGTATCCTGCTGGGATCAGAGACGTAAGGAGCGCACCTGTACCTTAAATCAGTATGAGATTGATTAGGGTTCAACAGTCCATTCCGAAGTACATTGGTAGTAGGCTAGTGTATGTAGTGGCTTAATACAGTGTGGTGTTCCAAGCTTGACTAGGTCCCGGGGTTTTTATGAATTTACGGTTTTCCTCGTTAACAAAATTCTGGTTTCTTTGTTATTTCTTTTTCGCATTATATTTTGTTGTATAATTGAAATATCACAGGTTGTGCGTTGAATCGATCAATTGGGAAATCCAACCTTTGGTTGTTGATTGAAATTGATTGATCCTTGAACATTGGTCTTTGGTACCGTTCAAGTTACTTCTCTTATATTCAATCGGGCTCGCAAATTCCTATTTGATGATTGCAGATTGAATTGAGAGATAAAGATATACAACTCTTTGATATACTTTTCTCTAAATTGAGTCTGACTGTCTAGTTGATTCTCTTGAAAGTATATTGGAGTTTGTCTATTCAGATTCCAAAATGAAATATTGGGTGTGGTTGTTGTACCCCCGCATTTTCAATGACCATGATTAAGATTGATTAATACGATCTGGGATTGATTTAGAACTGTGATTGAGTGGACAGCCTCCCACTGTGGTCGCCAAAATGTAGTTACCTAAAATCTGAGAGAGGTTAGAAGTGGGATTCTAGGGTTTCTTAAAGTGAGTTACGGGAGGTTGAGCACAAACAGTCTTCGCCTAAACCACACACAGTGGCCGTTCAAAAGCTGCTTCAGTCATATGGAAGAAGGATTATGGATGGTCTTATGAAGGGATGCAGATAAAGAGAGAGATATCAGAGAACAAGTTATTTCTCTGAGAGGTTATGAGAAAGTTGATCGTAGCTTGGAAAAATAGAGGACTTATTTATAGCTGAATTCTCTAATCTCAGGTCGGTGAAGATAAGGATTGTTTTCCTTGCCGTGCGGAGCAATTCTCCCGTCTCTTCAGGAATATGGATAAACTAGGTTGAGTTTATCTCATTATTCCATCGCCTTTACTCTCTTTTGCGGTGAGAAATAAGCCGGGTATTCCTCACACGTGCCGTAGACCGCCAGACCAAAACCCTAATTGATATCCCCCCATTTGTGTGAAGCTAAGTCAGCCTTTGTGATGATGTGTTGAGAGAGAAATATTCTCTTTATCCGAGTTGGCCAAGATAGAAAGATATTCTCTTATTTGTGGGAATGACTAGGATGAGTCACGTGAAAAGGCATGGAATTCCTGAGGAATCGTGTGCAGAGTGTGAGAGGAGCTGAGACTGATCTCACTCTCTCCATGGCCGGTCACATATGTCATGTGAAGACCATATTATGTTTGTGGGTCCCTTTGTTGAGCATGCGGAGCTCAAGAGAGCTTATCCATATTTTTGGATAGACATGTATAGTTCAGGCTCAATTTACTAGCCGTGAGTGTGCTTGAGAGGCTGAGAAATTGGCTTGAGCCTTAGGTAAGGCGTGTGCCGTGAATCTCTCCGAGATTTTGCGAAGAGATTTGAATCCCTCCATGATTTTGCTGAGAGATTTTGCAGACGGATCAAAATCTCTCAAAAGATTTTCTTAACGGATCCGAATCTCTCTACGGTCAGCTGGAACTCGTTCTGAGAGAGAAAAAGGCTTTGTACGCCCAATTAATGCCTCTGCGAGACTTTGGCTCACTTGTCTTTGACCAGCGTATCTTGCAGAGATGTGCTAGGAATCAACTGTGTGTCCATATGATGGGCCAACAAGACCAGTGTATCCTGAAAGAATGTTCTAGGAGTCTGTCGAAAGGGCCCGGAGGCAGAATAACCATTGTATCTCGCGGGGATGTCCTAGGAGTTATTCGGAAACCTCAGTAAGTCGAGTCAGAGCCTGGAGCAAACATGACCAGTGTATCTCGCGATTATGTACTAGGAATCAGTCCTTGATCTCAAATAGGGTGAGTCGTGCTTATAGGAGATATGCAAATCTCCGCTCTTGGTCATAAGTCCGTCGGGGACGTATTTACGCATCTACAGAGCCTACATGACCAGCAACATCTCGTTGAGGATGTATACTAGGAATCATGGCATCATAATCAGCTATATCTCGTGAAGACATGATGGAATTGTGGCTGTTCTGGTTCATAAGTTTGTCGGGGACGTTTTACGCTCTACAGAACCTACGTGACCAGCAGTATCTCATCGAGGATGTGCGTTAGGAATCATGGCATCACGACCAACAGTGTTTCGCGGGGACGTATACTAGAAATCGTGGCTAAGGATTCCTTGAGGGCCAAGGGCTTAATCTCTCCCGTGAGAGTTGAATTCTGTCTATAGGTTGAAATAACACTTTTGCCCCTTATCCAAATTTCACCATCTACAGTTGGAACTCTTTTCAACGATGTTTAATGTATTCAGATGCTTCAATTCATGTATAAAAGTTCCAATTATGTTTGGTATAAAAGTAAATTATCAAGAATAAATATATGCATAAGTTTCGTTCCGACCCGTAACGCTTTGAGTTCGGATCTCCATACGGGTTTGACCCTGGTACGGAACTCGGGGTGTTACAAATCTTGTGTTTATTTTAGTGGTAATCTTAATCCAGGAGTTTGTGAGTACTTAGCTATGAAATCAAATATGAAAATTGTCAGTGATTCTGAGACTTACTTAGGTGCACCTTTGCTTTTGGGTCACTCTAAAGTTAGATCTTTTGATCCCATTGCTCAATCCTTTAAAGCTAGATTCAAGAATTGGGTAAGTATATCTCTTAATCAAGCAGGTAGAACTACAATAGTTAAGTCTGTCTTGAATTCTCTCCCTACATATCAAATGGGTTATTTTAAAATTCCTAAAACTACTATTGATAAGCTAGATACTCTTCAGAGAAATTTCTGGTGAGCTCACTAAAGTAACAAGGCCTTGACTAATCTCAATAAGCCTAAGGAACTAGGTGGACTAGGTTTTAAGAATTCGGAAACCTTCAATAAGACCTTGATTATGAAACTTTCATGGAAAATCAGCTCAAAAGGTGATGAATTATTTATACAGATTCTTGAGGCTAAATACTTTAGGGGTGACAGTTTTCTTCATTTAGAAAAACTTAAGGATAATAATTCCTGGATTTGGGAAGGAATTTATAGATGCATCATTGTCATTAAGGATAACAATTTTAGGGCTACTAGATGTGGAAATAAAGCCAGGATAAATGGGTCATAGGACTAGACCATCCGCATAAACCTGTAAGTTTAGATATTGTTTCCTCTCTCACCTTTGTTAAAGAGCCATTCTTACCAGGAACTAAAACATGGAATGCTCAGCTTATTCGATAAAGTTTTTCTAATGATACTGCTAATAAGATTCTGGCAATGCAGGTACCTTCGGATGGTTCTGATACTTTAATTTGGTTACTTGACAGAAAAGGAATTTTTTCTGTCAAAAGCGCTTATAAAGTTCTGAGTAACTATGAAAATGTTATTTAGCTACTCCGATTGTTACAAGTGTAGTATGGAAGGATCTTTGGAGGTGTAGAATTCCTCCCAAGAGCAATATCGCTACTTTGGTTGATAGTTGTAAAACCTCGTTTGATTGGGGGCCATGAATTCTAATTGGGGGCCTTTACATTTTATTTGCACCCCAAAATTTTCAGGGGCATATTAGATGGATTATGAAAATACTGTTTTATCTTTTACAAAACCTAAATCTTAAAAATCAGTTAACCCCTAATTAAAAACCTTAATTAGGCCCCCAATTTATACACCCTATACTAAATCAGAAAATCAGTTTTTTCATCTTCCCTTCATCTTCTTCTTCTCCCTTTCTCTTCTTCACCACCATTAACGACCCCTTTGAAGAAAAGAAAAATTCACCCGATTCATCGCGTGATCGTCGATGATAAAACTTTAATCGACGATTAACTTCTTCTACAAACATGGCTCATACAAAGCAGACCGCTAGAAAAAGCACTTCAAATCCCTAATCTCGTAGATACGGTAAAAGCCAAGGTATACGAGAGACGAACTCCCAAACCCAAAAAATCGAAACCCAAGAAAGAAATGGCTCCAATTAGAAGGTATGTGAACTAAAACCCACCTTCTATTTGATTTTTTGTTGTGTTTTGATTGTAAAATTGAGTTTGGTAACTGAAAATTAGCAGTTTTAGTGTAAGGTTCGTTAGTATCGAAATGGAAACCCCTAACGACTTTTGATTTGCATGCGGATTATATGAAAAATCGTTAGGGTATTAGGTTGAAGATGACGACCCTAATTCTGCTACTTCAACATTTTTTTCCCTAGAATAGAGTCGTTACTGTATTAGGTTGAAGATGATGACCTTGTTTTGACGACCCTTTTTTATTGGTTAACGACTCTATATGGAACTCGAACAGCCTTCTGTTTAAAAAAATGATAGTGTCGTCATCTTAGGTCCCATAGAGTCGTCATTTAGCTATATGCCCTAGAGTCGTCAACCCAAATCGTAGGATCGTCATTGCCTTTTTGATGATCCATTGTTACACGATAACGACCCTGTAAGAAAAAAAATCACCCTCTCTGTCCAAATATTTGGAAGGGTCGTCATCTGGAATTGGTAAAGTCGTCAATTTTTGTTATAAAGTCGTCATCATATATATTAGAGTCGTCACCTTATATTGAAGGGTCGTTTGCTTTGTAGATCATCCCATTGATGACCCTTTAGCTGATACCATAAAATTAATATTTTTTTGTGTGTGTGTTTGGACTATAGTACCAAGAAGACCAAAGACACGGTTCCAATGATGATAACTCCTCCTTCCAAACCTCCCCGCCACGATAAATACTTAATTATCGGGCCATTACATGGAAGAAAGCCGAGTGAGGTAGCATTTTCTATCAGCGAACCAAGAGACAAAGGTAATGAGTTGTCGGATTCGTCGGAATCATCCTCTCCTATTATTTCCGCTAACGGTAGCGATGATGAAGAAGAAGAGATACAAGAGATACAAGAAGATCCTCCCATACGAGGTGAAGAAGAAGAAGAAAAGAATGATAATGATGATGAAGATAATGGTAGTGGTGATGATTCTGATGATGGTAATGGTGGTGATGAGGATGAGGAAGGGGATGAAGGTAATAATGGTGGTGATAAGGAGGATGAAGAGGATGAAGGTAATGATACTGGTGATAAGGATGAGGAAAATGATGAAGGTAATGATGCTGGTGATAAGGAGGAGGAAGAGAATGAACAGTCGAAGCCGGTAAAGAGGGTACGGAAGGATGGAACAGATATTGCACCCAGCGCGAGACACGTTCCCGCTACTCGTTTGCTGCTGGAACCTCTTCGCAGTGGTAAACCTAGAGATGGCTGCGAAGTTCTAATTGGATATCCCGGATCATGGGCTCATACCATCTATGAGACAATTGTAAGAATCCCAACTTTGCTTGTTATTTGATTAGTTGATGTTAACTTTCTAAATTTTTATTTTAATACTTGCATGTTTATCTTTTGTAGGATCATAAGAATGCCGCACGTCTTTTCAGGCACCAATCTTCTTACACCAAAATGGAGATGTGGCCGCTAGAAGGTGAATGTGCAAGAGTTAGAGAGTATGTTGAAAACTCCGGTTTGTATAATGCCGTTGTGAACTCTGTGATTGCGTATGACAAGGTCGCGGTATCTAGTTTCTGTGAAAGGTATTACAGTGAAGTCGACATATTCCAACTCCCTTTTGGCGAGATGGTAGTGACTCCTGATGATGCAGAACATATATTAGGGCTGCAGGTCGAACGTAAATCAACCAATGAGAAGTTCAAGAAAAGGTTTAGTTGGGATGAAATTTATGCATTCACCAGGAACTTGTTTGGCTGGGATAAAGAGACGACTAATGGGATTTTCGTGCCGGGAACTAAATACCCGAAGAAAGAGTTCAAACTTGTAAAGATTAGGGAGATGTTTGCTGACACGTTAACCAAAGAAAAATTCGGTGGTCTATCTGATATGGAATGTCGTTATACGGTGGATGTTGTACGTCCTTGCGTCGGTTGTATTTCCCAACAGCAAAGGTAACAGGGTCAGTGCCAACCTTCTTCAGCTTTTGGATCCCTTGGAAGATATGAACAAGTACTCTTGGGGGACTGCCATAGTAGCACATTTGAATGGTCAGCTTTCCCATGCATCTCGCGAACAAACTTCTCAACTTAATGGGAATTTGGCTCTACTCCAGGTATTTGGATTGATGAAAGTTGTCTTCTTTGTGTACATTTTTTTCCTTTAATCTCTTTTTATGTTTATTTGATTGTTTTAAAATTTTCAACTTTGGTTGTTATAGGTATGGATTTATGATCATTTCTCGTCACTGTTCAAAGATAATGTAGACGTGAAACTCAACCCAAAATGGTGCAATGGTAGTCCAACAGGAACCCGATACTTGTTCACCGGTTCTCAGGATAAGGAACAAACTGATGCGTTGATCGAAATGCGCCAAAAATTGGACAACATCACGGCGAAAGAGGTAATCTTTAATCCGTATAAGGATGATAGAGTTGGCGCAATGGAAGATGTCGTGTATTACCATGTCCTTTGTTTTACCCTTACGGTTTTTCAATGTATAATCTGATGAGAATCATGCGTCAACTTGGGTTTATTCAAGATTCACCCGATGACGACTATGTACCTCCGTTCAAGCATAAATTGGACAAATGCGAGGCTGACGTGTCGTACATAAAGGTAGTTTACGAACCTGAACCTGATACCAAGCATTGGAATGCTAGACACTCTAGCCTAGTAGACATCACATATTGGGTGCATGTTATTGAAGGTCACGAGGCAACAACACATTACTCTGCATGGTACGAAGGCTTCTCCCACGGTCGGGTGATACGGATAGATAGAACTACAGGTAGGAGGAACAACAGGGCATCCACCTCTGCTTCTCAAGCTGACACTAGGGATGATACTACCATTCTTAAACTAGTGGTGAGTATTTATTTTTGTAATTGTGTTATTCATCTACATACAAATATAAGTTAGTTAATGTGAATTGGTATTTGAATGCATATAGAGGGAACGAATGAAGCTTTTTGTCAAGGCATTCTGTTGATCGGCTGACAAAGGGGAAGTGTTTGATCCTGAGAAGCAACGTCAGTACGCTGATTACTACACACACGTTGAAAATCCCAATGCAAAGAAGATGTTTGATGAGCTGGCTAAGGAAGGTAAGAGGACCCGGAAAACACGTAGCCAACTAACACAAGAACGTGCTGAACAGGGGCAATGTAGCAACCATCATGATGAACAAGGTACTAGAGAAGATGGTGGTTCCCTAGGGGGCAGTGCAACTCAGGGTCCTCCTAAGAGAAGCCGGAAAGTTTCTCGGTCAGGGTGGTAAAGAGAAGGTCGAGGTCGAGATGGTGGTCTTGAGTGAGGAGATGTTACCGTCGACCTGAACTTATGTTTCATTTTACTGTTGACTTGAACTTATGTTTCTTAACTTTTCTTAGATGCAACTTATGTGTTTGGTTTGGATGGTTTGTTGAAACAACTTATGTGTTTGGTTTGGATTGTTTGTTGAAACTACTTTGTTTTCATAAGATTTTAGAACGATGTTTACAAGTATCTTTGTTAGAATGATTTAGGACTCTAAAGCAGACAAGATTATATACTGTGGCAGAGTAAGGGTCGTCAACTTTAAATCTAGCAGAATAACGACCCTAATTCTGATAAGCTGGACTTTCCATCTCAGCCAAAGAGTCGTTCACCCTATTTTTATCAAGCTGACGACTCTAAACCTAACAATTTTAAAAAAATTCACACCTAGAGTCGTCAGCTTGGTATTTAGATCCAAATAACGACTCTTTCGTAGCAAAATTTCCAGGAGATTGCTTAAAATTTTTAGTGAAGGGGTCGTCAACGTAATAGTTATACGTGAACGAATGTAGCTTTCACAAAAGGATCGTCAATGCATAGACATAAGAGACTAATGACTCTTTGTAGAAACTTTGAACTAAGAGGAGAAAGGCCATGGATTTCAATAAGAAGATAAAATTACATAAATCTCGCATTATAGAAAAGCTAGTAAGGGTAATCAAGAATCTGACGCATCAAATGTTCGTCAATGAACGTTCTTGCTCGTCGATACAACGTTGTACATTCTTTGTGGTGAATGAACTTAGTTTCCCCATTATGTATTGTCCATAACCCATTGAAACGTTCCAGATGAAATTAAACGAGGAATGTTATACGTTAGTAACTTTGAACCATGAGAAAAGTATAAATATTATCGGATTACTCACTTTTTGCTTAAGAGGAGCTCGTGGATGATGGTCGTACACCATATTTCTAACTTTTACGTACTCTCGCATTGCACTTTTAATGTAGTTAAATCGAAATGCCAAGTCTCTCCATTTGCGGTTATTAGGATTCGCGGTACGCCCGTAGAAGAACTCCTTAACTCTCTTCAAAAACATTGAATAGATTTCATTTGGACGTTCACGAAACATATTAGCAAACGATTTAACGAGACACAAATCTTCATACGGTTCCCATTCCGCCATTGCCATTGAAAGATTATGTAGTTTGGTAGAAAAAGAATGGTTTTGGGCAATTTTCTCAAGAGGAGGGGGTGGTATTATATAGAAGAAAATCCCAACGGTCGTATTTTTTGAAATTCACAACATGGGTCATTAGGGTTGTAAATAAACAATATGACGACTCAAGAGAAGATTGTTGGAAACTTAGGTAGGGTCGTCAGTTAACTACCTATACATAGATAACGACTCTTATTGAAAATAAATAGAAACTCCGTTGAATTGAAACTTGGAAATAGTAGCATAGTAATTAGAAGATGGAAATAACATGAGTAGTCCTATTACACTTGATCTAACTAAATTCGTTTGAACACATTACATGTTATACCTTTTTTCTGGTGCGAGATTCAACTAGCATTGCGGCTTCGATGTGATAAAACGGCTCTCCTCTCCATTTGGTATATGCATCTTGGGCCGCACGCCTATCAAATTTGTGCCTAGCGAGAAACTTGTTGTACTTGGTGCACAATTTCACAACGTGAATCGTCCTATCACGAATGTGGGAGGGTTCATAATCATAGCGTAGTTTCTTGTTGTAATTAACGAAAGGAATCCAACCAACTTTTGTCCAAAATATACTCTCATATTGATGTTCTTTGGGAAGATCTTTGACGATGTAATAATTTTTAATCCATTCGGTCTCTTCCTCGACTTGCTTAAATACTTCCCGGAGATGGGATTGTTCTTCGCCTCGTTTTTTGGCCTCGCGCATCTCTTCTTCTTCCTTCGTAGGATATGACGATAGAGTGAATGGTTTTTTAGTAGGTCGCATGCTTTTTTTGCGTATCTCTTCTTCCATTGCCAATATTGATTTGGTTGGTCGCTTGCATCTTCTAAGTATGTTTTCAATTGAATTTCTAGTTGATGACGGAGTTGTCATTGAAAAATATATTTTGTGAGGTTGTTTTCAATTGAATTTGCTACGATGGCTTCCTCTATATATACATAATATCCCAATGGCTAT
Source organism: Papaver atlanticum (assembly GCA_023531105.1). NCBI lineage: Eukaryota > Viridiplantae > Streptophyta > Magnoliopsida > Ranunculales > Papaveraceae > Papaver > Papaver atlanticum. The sequence goes on from JAJJMB010012638.1 coordinate 1,208,224, forward strand.
TTTTTTGGGAAAAAGTGTACACAAAAAGAGTCGTTGAGGGCATTTTCAAGAAAGTCGTTCATGTATACACTGTCCTGATGACGACTCTAGATGGAAAAAACATACAGGAGAACACCAATCTTGTTACCATTAGAGTCGTTATGGTATAGAGTGATGCACTGACGACTCTAGAGGGGAAAAACATACAGCAGAACACGGAAATTTGTACCTTAAGAGTCGTTATGGTATATGATTATCGTGGTAAACGACAATAAATATTCACTAAATGGCATCTAAGTGTCGTTATGGTATAGAGGGACTCAATGATGACTCTAGATGGCAAAAACATACAGGAGAAGACCAAAATTGTAACCATAAGAGTCGTTATGGTATATGGTTATCGTGGTAAACGACTCTATAAGATAAATCAAATCGACCCTTAGGGTCGTTGGTGTTTCAATCCATATAGGATAACGACTCTAACTTAAAAAAAATGATCAAAAGAAACAAGAGTGAAAAACATTTATGCCGCAACATAGAACGCATTGTATTCCTTAAGCATTCTTCAAAATACAAATATCTGGGTTCAAGATACAACCATTGTCAAAAAGTATGCTTAAAAATGCAATGCAAAGCTCAAAATAAACATCTTCTCTCATGATTCATCGCCCATGTCTAAGTAAATCGGGGTTGGGTCCATAGCATTCCAAATGTTCATTCCATACTCATACTGGATAGTCCACTCCTTGGTGTACTCTCCCCAATCACCATAGACCCGTGGTAGAGGACATTCTTCGGAAATCTTCAAGCCTATGTAATGGTTATTGTTGACATGTGCCATAACAATTCTTCTTTTCTTTATCGCCGCCTCGCACCTAGTTTTTGAGGGTACGTACATACAAGAGGCTCCGAGGAAGCCTTTGCTGAATACAATTACAACACAAGTGAATATATCCACTAAAAATTGACCACCAAAAGGCATTTGCATCCAAAACTTATAACCGGCCTTCTTCGACCCCTTCCTCCATTTCACGTTAGAAACCAACTCCCTAAACTTCAATTCCTTCTCTTTTGGATCTCCTTCCATGATCATTGTCAAATAGAGTTTCTTGTCCCCAACGAGTTTTTCTGCCATTTTTTGCATATTCGATTTGGGTGAGCTTAAGTTCGTCGGCCTCGTCGAAATGCCCTAATTGTTCCGTTGCAACATGGTAACCACAATTTCCATCACCGTCAACGTCGTAGGTGGATATAAGGTGATCCAAGATGACGTAAGGAAGTTGATCGGTATACTCTTTATACAAAGTGTAAGCAACACGATGTGGTCTTCCTTGGGAATCTCTAAGGGTGCGCGGATTACCCTTAATTCCTATTATCGTCACCATTCCGCTTGTTTGGCTTTGCTGGGTACCGACCACATCCTCTACAACATCCATGTCTGCCTTCTGTTTCACTTCTCTATCATTTTGGGTGAATTCTTGCTTTTTTGGCCAACCCCTTTCCTTGGGCAGGAAAGAGTTCTCATACTCCGTATATTTCGCCTGGACATACTCATGATGTGATGGGTCACTAGTGCAGCTCTTGTCCGCATTCACAGTTTCTCTAAACGACTTTTTAGTTGTTGGTCTACCCGGTGGTTTTTGTTTGATTAGCTCTTCTTCTACTCCCAAGCTCTTACGGGAAGTCGGCCAAAAATTAGAAACCAATATTTGTCTTCCTGCACAATTCATTTTTCGATATTTCTTATTGATGTACTTGCCAATCTCCAAGTCTCCAAATTGTTCATCAACGGCTCCTGTGGGATTTGGGCTGAATGAAAGTTGCTTCCAAAATGGATCGATATCTTCAAGAAGAATGATCACCTTGTACCCACCAAGCTTATGTTTACACGGGAGGCCAAGCCACATCTCGGTTGTACAATTACATTTAATCACTTTTCCATTGGAAGCTTTCGCTCGAAATTTGTTAAGTTCGGTCATCATATGCTTTATTTCCCACCATGATACTTGGTGTGCAACCCCCCGTAGCAATTCTTTGTCTTCTATGTATTGCATCATAAAACAGTCTTTATTATACTCCATCTGAGTCACTATCTTGCTTAGATCATCCTCGGCGTGCTCGTGAATAGCTTCCTGTACCGTAACTACCCCACCCTTGTTCTCTTCAAGATTTTTTTTCAAACGTCCGTGAGACTGCTCTGCAATACTCTTGGACTCATTTTTGAAGTGCTTGTACTTACTGGTCCATGCATAAACAAACTTATCCTTCCAAGGATTCAACCATGTATCTAAGCAATAGTCGACCACCTTCTTATGATCCGTACTCCAATCATCTATAAACTTCTGCAAATTAGCATAGTACTTTACTTCGGTCTTCGAATGAGCCAAATGGTCCCAATCTTTGCAGAAATCCTTCCATAGATCCCCCTCTTCATCATATTTTTCCTTTTCTCTTCCGTTTTTTTTTTTTTTTGAAAGTCGACTTAGACGCTCGTCTTCCTCCTTGGAACGTTGATTACCATTCGTAGGTTTGATCTTTTAGATATGATTCTTACAATTAGAAAGAAGATTAGTTTGGATGTACCACGTACAAAGGAAATGTTGAGCAAGTGGAAAAACTTGACGAACGACACTCATAACTACAAAATCCCTATCCGTAAAAATAACCTGCGGTGTCTCTTCGCCATGGTAAATCAACCTCACTTGTTCCAACGCCCAAACATAGTCCTCTATTTCTTCTTTTTCCATAAAGCACCATGCCACGGTGAATGATTGCTTATCAGAAGTATGACTGACCACGTTCAATATCGGCATGTTATACCTGTTTGTCTTGTAGGTGTAATCTATGAATAGAACCTGGTAAAAACACTGTGCCAAATCCACCATTCTTGGGTGCGCAAGAAAAATATGAGTCACTTTCTCGCCCGGACCAACTTTTGTTTGCATGGCGTAGTTAAGTTTTTCTGCCAACCACTCTGATTGTTGCATAATTAATCTACCATTAGATTGTGGAAATGGTGGACAAGTTATCCTTATCTTCCGCCCTTATTGAATTTAGGATCTTAAGAGGCCTACATCCCTTCATCTGACGAACCTTCTCCATTTGATGTGGTTTCAATCGGGCATATGCTGGGTTTCTTAAAAGACTTTTAGGTGGAGGATGGTTGTGACGACCATCCGGAATACGATACAAACTCCATAGATGAGTTTGATGATGCCTTTTGAAAACAATCTTGAGCGGGCATTGTATATTCTTGGACGAAGTTTTGTAGACCCTCGTCGTATTCTTCTCATACTTGTAATTCTTCCTTTTGTGACTTTCTTCCTTATCCCCCGCTCTCTCGCATACCATCTCCATTTGCTTATAATCGACGTGTTTGCTTTGAACAACTACGCACATCTTCTCTTTTTCCTTGGAAATAATCCATTCCTTGACCTCATCCTTAGTTTTCCACGTCTACATTGAACATATAACACGTTCATGAGAACACTAATTAAACAATTTTCAAAAAGATATACATCGATTCAAACAATAAAAACGTACCAAATCGGTCATATAGTGTTGGGAGGTATCTGGACTGATAGTGGAGATGGGTTCAGGTTGAGAGCTCGTCTGTACAACCAACTACAGAAAAAGTAAATTTTTTTCATTAAAGAATAGTCAATTTATAAGATGTTAACATGACGACTCTATTGTTTATTTTAATTTGCCATATAAAGGGTCGACATCTTTACATTTGCAGAATGACGACCCTAAAAGTCGTCACCTTATTTTACAGGTTAACGACTTATTTGCCTGAAACTCTGATCTTCGTCCAAAGGATAGAGTCGTCATGATGTGTTTTAGAATAACAACGACCCTTTTTCGCAAACCGACAACCCATCTTAAACCTTAACGACTCTACATTGACAAATATTGAATCATTCTGTTCATTTTATCACCTTAAGTCGTTACTGTATAAATAGCTAACATGACGACTCTAAACGAAGTTATTGCAAATTTTGAAAATCAACGGTAAGTTTGACTAGTACGAGCAGTTATTACAGAGTTGGGAAAAAGGTAACCGTTTTTTTTAAGTAGCCGTTGGGTATTTTTTTCCTATAAAAGGAGACTTATCCCTTTCAAAGTTATTCACCCATCACTTTCAATCTTCCCAAATCAGTCACCCATCACTTTCAAACACTAAAAATGGCTCAAACTCAGTTCAATGATCAAGAAGATGTTGCTATTGTTAGAGCACACATCACGGTCACGAAGCACGACTTTGAAAGAGCGCACTGGGTCGCACCTTAACATGGATAAAACATCCGATGCTTGGTGGAAACGTGTATTTACGATTTTTAAAGCACTAAACGGAAATCGTTATAGAAGGACGCTCCAGCAGATAAGGGAAAGATACGATTATTTATACAATGAATGCGTAGTGTTGAGAGACGAATTGAAATCTCGGGCTGAGGCTCTTCCCAACGAACCTCGAATGGATAGAGTAAGTATGTGAATCAATAGGTCGTTCATCAAAAAATATTTCTTTGCTTATTTTTATTCAACGACGCTAACTTATAACAAAAATTGTTTTTACAGTACTCTTTGGGTCGCAGCCAATAGGAATTACAGTACGACAAGGAGTTTTTGCACGAGGACTGCTATCGTCTCTTGAGGGAAAGTGAATGACAATTCGCCGCATATGATTAAACTCGTTTAGGTGTTCAAACGCAATGTAGTGAACTATTTTATGTGTTTTCCTTCTATTTTATTTCAAAGTACATGTATGTTTTTTTCGGATTCAATAAAATGCATGAGTTCAAACATTGATTCAGTAAATATAATTCAAAAAATGGGTCGTCAGGGTTTGTTAATATACAAGTAACGACTCTATAGATTGTTTGAAATTGTTGGTATGAGTCGTCACTTTTGGAGAAAGACATATTAACGACTCCAAATGTTATTTAGCACAGTGACTTTCTGATAGTAGAGCTGTCAGCCAATTACCATAACAAATGACGACTCTATGGATCTGCAAGCGTCGTCACTTTATTAATTTGACCGGTAACGACCCAGTTAGCAGTTAATGTGAATTTTGAATTCACTAAATATGGTTGAGTCGACCAACGGAAAAAAAATCAAAAACTTGGCAGTTGGGTCGTTAAATTCTATAAATAAAGACCCATATCTCACATCTTCCTCACCCAAACCATAATTCTCAACCTTCTCTTCCCTTTCTCATTTATTTATCATCCAAGAGGAAAAATAAGAGGAAACACCATGACTACTCCCTACACTTCCGAAGAGAATTGCGCCATTGCGAGAGCTTGGTTGACAGTCAAAAACCACTTTGAAGATCTAGGAAAAGACATTGATCAAACATCGGATTCTTGGTGGAACCGTGTATTCATCATTTTTGTGGCGCTAGACGGAAATTGTAACTCAAGGTCTTTGAAACTCGTCAAGGAACGGTTCGAGGAGATATTCTTCGAATGTGAAGCTTTCAAAAGAGAAATGAAGGACGTAAGGGAAGCCTTACCCAATATGTTGGGTGCTATAAGAGTAAGTATTTAAACAAGAGGTAAAACTTATCGAAAGCTTTGAATAATACTAAGTAAGTATATTATTTTTGTTTTGCGTTTTCAGTTGGGGAAGGCGTATGCCCGATACGAGGTGCTTCGTGGAAAAAAGTTTGAGTTCGACGATTGCTACCTCATCTTGGAAGGCACTACCTATAATTACAACGTTTATGGTTAAGTGTATAAGTGCACCGTTATTATCTATTGTATTTTATTTCCTTCAATGTATCGCTATGAAAGATGTATGCCTTTTACGATTCAATGAAATGATTCTATGAAATCAAAAATCTTAAAAATTAACAGTATGGGTCGTTAAGGTATATAAATATCGAAAGTGACGACTCTAACTAAAATTATTAATGGTTGGTTAGGGTCGTCAATATGTATGAATATCCCTACGACGACTCAGAAACCCAAAAACTTGCGTTTTTTACAGAGAGTTTGGATTCGAGAGTCGTCCAGGTATTAACAGAAACAACTAACGACTCTAGGTGAACTAGCAACAAGATTCGTCATTGTTTAACACACCACCTTGACGATTTTTCATCACCTGCAAAAGTTGTAGAGTCGTCGCCGTGAGTGTCAACAGACTGACGATTCTTTAGGGTCGTTGGTGTATACAACACCCGACTATAACGACCCTCACTCTGAGTAGTTCCATAGTGACCATGAATCGACCACTTGGAGCACCATTCAGACAATTTGAAGAGTGTAGGAAGTTTACCTGATTGTTTTGAGCTCCGGGTTCTTCATTTCGAGGAATTGTTCCTTCATTTTGAGCAATATGAGATTCATTTGCACCATTATTCATGGCTTCCTCTATTAACATCTCTTCATCAAACATCCAATCCGTAGGATTAGTTGAGACAATCTTACCATCAACACAATCATGGTTGTTATTTGAACCTTCACCAACCTCATTCCCTCCACTTGAATCACTCGTTTCTAAAAACCCTAGTTTTTCCTCTCAAAACTCCTCTTCTTCTTCTCAACACACAAAAACTCTAAAAAAAAATCTCCCCAAATTTTTATCCCAAAATCAGATTTTAATCTAAACACACTTACCACACTAATTAACTTAATTAATTCTTAATACTAATCATTGAGGGGCATTTTAGCCATTTAGGGAAATAAATAAGGGGTGACCCAAATTAGGATGGGGTGACCTTTTTTGTCCTCTAGTGCAAGACCCCCAATTAGAATCCATGGCCCCCAATCAAACGAGGTTGTAAAACTGTTAATAAAAGTGACACTGTTTCTAATCCTAATCTACAATTACGGGCCCTCAAATGTGATCCTCCTGATCTACAATTACGGGCACTCAAATGTGATCCACCAGATAAAGACTATGTTAAAATTAATATTGATGCATCTTTTGTTAAGATACCTTATACAGGGGAATTGGACTAATTATGAGGAATTTTGCAGGACAATTGTATTGGAGCTAAAGGGCAGTTCTTCAATGGAAGAACGATTGCTGATCAAGAGGTGGAGCAGCTGGATTGCTTGGATATGAAGATTGCAGTGGAATAGGCAATTGCTAGAGGCTACACCAAAGTTGTTCTAGGCTACACCAGATAGTGAAGTTTTAGTGAGGTCAATAAATGAACAAAACTTTTGTGTTCACTGGATCTGGATGAATCAAGGAACTATCCTTGATATCATGTTCTTATTACAGAGTCAATAGGCTAAAGAATGGTCTAGCTGATAAAATAGCTAAGAAAGCTAGAGCTGAACATTTAGATTTTGAATATGCTGATAATCTTCCACAGGATATACTATCAATTAAATTCCACTTTTGAAAAAAAAAATAATAATAATAATTTGGTAGACACTAGGTAAGAGCCCTACATATGTGGCTACAGTCAACACCCACCCACAGGTTGATCCAGTAAAGGTGCCGCGTTTCCTATTGGACCAGTTCTTCTTTCGGTTTCTTCATTTCATGAGAGGGTGGAGGTGTTGCTCTAACAGACTCAGACTCAGGTTTACGGGGTGCATTAGACAGCCTGCTTTTAAATTTCATAATTTCTGAAAGACAAGTCCCTGGATCAGAAGTACCTGCAAAATACTCTAAAACAATTACTAAAAATATTTGCCATATGTTCACGTCAATGATTCTTCATTCGTAAAGATAAGATACCAGCTGAGAATTCTGGATCCAAAACCAAACCATTACCAAGAACATTTCCCTCCATACGATCATAACAATGAGAGCTACGTTTTATATGTTTTGGTAGACCAGGGATCTCCGGATTGAGCCATAAACTCAAGCAATCGTATCTATGCGAGCTACTAGATATATATACTTATATACAGTATCCAAATATACACATATACCTGTTATAGAATGGATAACCATGCGAGCTGCCAACCGTTCTGCATCTTTCTTGTTTCTGGCAGCAGGACCAGTGTACGTTTTACCGTTAAATACTAAAGAAGAGATGAAGAAGGAATGAGGCTCTGCTTGCGTTGTTGTATATGCAAGTACTGGATGATTCATCTTGACTGCATACTCATTGAGAATCGATTTGTAAGATAGTGTGTCCTGGGAATAAACAAATGAGAGTAAACTAATACATCTTCGGCAAAACACAACTCGAACTTAATTAGAGAATTCTAGACATGCTCACATGCACATCATATTCGACTAGATGTGCATCTGCAAGGTTAAGAGACTAGCCTTTGCTACACCTCAGCGGGAGATGGCTCAGTGAGCTCCATGCCCAACTGACCCTAAAAATTTAAGTAGTCTTTTGAAACAAAAAACTTCATAAGAGTCTCCTCCAATCCACATAAAAGATAAGAAAACTTAAAGACTACACATTATAACTTTTTTAAGTTGCTGACTTGGATGGTAAGTGCACGCGCAAAAACAAAATTCAAAAATGCTGGCCATGAGATTGTACTGACTGTAATGACCCGGCAGAAACTAGCTGTCATCCAACTTCAACTCTAAATGTTGGTCTTCCACAACATGCCTAGGCCTTGATAGTCCTACCTGAGTCTGACTAACACTACTAATCCCAACTTTAGTTATGGCTGGATTTAAATCGAGTTCAATGGTTTGTGTCTACTGTTCAAAATTTCATATACACGAGTTAACCCAGCTGCAGCGATAAAAGAATAAGAAAGCCTAACTTGAGGTGGAACCCGCAACTTGAGGTTGAAACTTCTAACACTTCACCACCACTCTACGACCTACCAAAACAAAAGAAAAGGACAACGCACATGGAGTGGAAATCCACTCCACAGTTTATCCACTCGGCCACTCCCCAATATTTAATCCCTTTATTTACTTTTACACTAGTTAATCTTTAAAAAGAAGAAGAAAAAAAACTTTGTAATGTTCACTCACCTTTTTGTCTGAGCACCCATTAGGTTGGTCCAATAAGGTTGCCGTGTTTCCTATTAGGTTGGAGGGTGGAGGGGTTGCTGTTACAACTTCAACGTGTGTCTGTGAAAATGAAGAGTTCAGAATTTCTTTCCCCTTCATACTGGAGCCCCCACAATTACTATCTGGGCTTGTCACCGCCACCATGTTAGTATCCTGGATAGTTTGAGACTCCTCGACTACACGAGGTGCATCAGAAACAGCTCTACAATGTTCACTGACTGACACATGTTGATCCAGTAAATGTGCCACGTTTCTTGTTGGACCAGCATCCGTTTCACAAGAGCTTTCCTCTTTATGTTTCTTATATTCTGAAGGTGGAGGTGTTGATGTTACACCTTCAACAAACGTCTGTGAAGAAGGGTTCAGAATTTGTTTCCTTTTCCTTGATGAGCCCCCACAATTACTCCCTGGGGTTGCCACCATTGCAGTGTGACTATCTTGGATAGTCTGAGACTCCTCAAGCATACGGGACGCATTAGATAGTCTACTTTTGGATATGATAATCTCTGGAAGAGAAGTCCCTGAACCATAAGTACCTGCAAGATACTTAAAACATTATATTGGATATTCAGACATGCATGAACGGGGATCGATGCTCTTAACTTGTTACAACACAATCAGGCAAACTTACTGTTTTGAACTGAAATATTTTAAGTGAATATCATGCTTTTAGCCTTTTCATACTAGTCTTGCAGAGATGATGTTCAATAATCAGTTCATAGGTAAGTTGAGCTCACCCTGATGGTCATTTTTTAAGGAGTTAATGATTCTTCATCGAGAAAAATAAGAAACACACTCTGTCAATTTTGGCCTCAAAACCATTATCAAAAAATTCCATCAACATGACCACAACAACGAGTGATAAGCTTGATATCCTCAGGGTATCTCATATGAAACCGTAAACCCAAGTAACAGAAAGCAAAAATATGGGACTATGTACGCAAGATATATTTATTGTGCTCATATACCTATTATAGAATGAATAGCCATGCGAGCTGCCAACCGTTCTGCATCTTTCTTGCTTCTGGCAGCAGGACCAGTGTAAGATTTACCATTAAACTCTAAAGAGGAGATGAAGATGGGAAGAAGCTCTGGTTGCGTCGTTGTATACACAGGTATTGGCAGATTCATTTTGACTGCGTACTCATTGAGAATGGATTTGCAAGATACAGGGTCCTGGAAGGAACAAAGAAAGGAAAACATACTTTCATATCTTCAGCAAAAGACAACTCAAAAGAAATCAGACACTATGGTTGACATGCAACCGATACTCCACTTGAGCTGCCTGCGCAAGTCTTAGCAAATAAGCAACTCGCTTTATTCCTAATAAGGCGAGCTAGATAATGAACACTGCTAGCTACGCCTTATCAGAGATGCAATAGTGAGCTGCATGCCCAACTGACCCTACAAATTAAGTAGTTTTTTTTTTTTTTTTTTTTTAAAATCTCCTCCAATTGCAAGAGATGGAACTTATGAACTCCACTACTCCAGGAAACCATTCAAAACTACTTAGTCGGCCGACGCATGTTGGAGAAAAAAAAATCACGTTGGCCATAAGATTCTACAGTTAGACATGCTAAGATTGAACTGACTGTTACGAATCAGCAGAAACAAGCTTTAAAGTTTAATCTAATTTCAATTCAAAATGTTGGTTCTCCACAACTTGGAAAAGCCTTGATAGTCCTATCCCAGTCTGACTTACGTTATATAAACAAAGCCCAACTCAGGCATGTGTGAAATTAGAATCGAGTTCATGGTTTGTGTCTAATGTTCAGAAATTGAGATACTCGGGTTAAACCCGACTGCCATAATATGAGAATAAGAAAATCCTAAGCTGAGATTAAAGCCATGCTCTACGGTGCTCCACCTACTACCCTGCAACTCATTGTCTCCACAATCATCTCGTAGCTTTGCTCCAAAACTAAACCTCCTAACAGACATAACACTTATCGAGCGTGGAATGTAAATTCATAAGTAAGTAACCAGTGTAGATGTTGTCTGTCTACTAGAGATGATGAATTGAAACTCGATTCCGCCCTAACCTTTAACAACTAACCACTACACTACTATCAGTCATAAAAACAAAAACAAGGAAAAATGCACAACAAAATTGCTTTCAAACACATAAACATTGGAACATATCAAGAGAATTTGTGCAAATTAAACTTCAAATTAGCACTCCAACACACACCTGGTTAATAATGGCGATACTTTCTTCCTTAATCTTCTTAGCAATAGACTCTAAAGCCAGTTTTGAAGCTTCCTGTTCAGCATCTTTTGGATTTCTAAACGTATCAGCTGTCGTATAAGCTACTCCATTAACATGGACAGTACATCTATAACCTAAATTAACAGTTTCATAAACAGGTAATGGGATTGCTGATCTCTGTGTATAAGTAATCAAATGATTCTTATACATTAATGGCTCTGGAGGAGGTGGGGGAACACCTGAACCTGCAGCATATACATTGAGTACCAGCAACAAAATCCAGGTGAGATTTTACTTACACTACTAAAAATCATCAAATTGAGATTATAATTATTACCATTTGAAGAAGTGGACTGATGATTTTGTTCCATTTCTTAGGACAGATCTCTGGCTTTGCATGCAGCAGCAGAGAGATTACTTCTTCTCACTCCCACCAAACACAAAATTAAGATTCAGGAATATGAACAAAATTATCACAAGAAATGAAATGAAACCCTAGGAGAAGATAGTGAGTGAGAAAGTAAAAAAGAAATTTATTGGAGAAGAAATAAATATCCCTAATTCTTACCTTAGATCAGTGGTAGTGGAAATGAGGATGAATTTAAGGCAGCTATTATTACAAAGAGGAAAATGAGAAAATGTAGGGTCTGGTGAGTTATATACTTGCAGTGGATCGGTCGATCCTACTCGATCTAATAGCGATTTTTGTAGCCGTTCCAAAAGATGGGCGTCTAGCGGTCTAGGATCGGACTTTCAGATGGATGCTAGTGACACACTGACACCAACATGAAATGTTGTTCAGCCACGCACACCACATGAGCAAAAAAAAAAAAAAACTTTGACTTCGTAAAGATCTTGGATACTAAAAAGCCGGATCAATCCTTCAAATTAGAATCAAAAAGAATTTTCCTCGCCAAAAAGAATTTTTTTTATTCTTATAAGTCATTATAAAATTATCCAAGTCACTATAAAATTATATTTCCAAACTAACTTCTGGATTTTTAACTCAATTAAATCGATAAGTTATTTTTTCACGTGGTGTCCAAATGTCGTAGTTATAAATTTTACCATAAGTCCATGAAAAGTAGTGGCATTTCCTCGTTTACATTGTTAGTGATAATGTCCTACCACACTCCATCCGTTTCAAATTCAAAATGAGTTGCTTAGGGCAATTCCTATGGCAATCAACAAATATTTTCTTTTGTTGAGCCACGTGGATGAACAAACATGTTTATTGCACTATGAGAAACCAAGGCAAAATGAACAAATCTGATATTTTAGGATCCCATTAGTGATTTTATTAATATAAACTAATAAGAGTTGGGTCCCACTAGCGATTTTATTAATATAAAGTAATAAGAGTTGGGTCGCACTGATTATTTAACTAATAAAACAAATAATAAAAAATAGAACCTAAATATAATAACCGAGTTTTAGAGAGAGAAAACCAAGGGGCGGTCAAACATCCAACGCCAGCGTTTTTCCTTCCAATGCCCGCGTTTTTCCTTCCACCTCGCGACCTCACAACACACGCGCGCCTGTTCTTCCATCTCACTCAACAAACCAACAAATTTATTGGTTTGTCCATCCGTTTTTTTATGTTTGTTGAGTCCATAGTGGGATCAAAATCAACAAATCCTTGTTTTGTTGAGTCCATAGGAACTGCTCTTAGAAAATCATCCTTGGATGGAGCTGCACTATGGAGTATTATTGATGATTTGGTATCAAGTTTGCGCTTTTTATATCGTGCCACAGAGGTAGTAGTTCTACAGACGACTAACTGAATGTAATTGTCAGAGATAATTGTCGTATCAGTAATAAAAAAGATAAACATAAATTTTACATGTTAGATGTATCCTCCTTGAAGATGAAATGGGTGAACCGAATTGAGTTAGTCTTTCAAAATTTCAAATGTGAGACAGACACAGCATTTAGTAAAAATGTCATCAATTTGCTCAAGAATATAATACTTGGATTTAACTTATTTTCGGGAAAAATAAAAATTGATAACAAAGTGCTTTATTTTGCTTTGATGCGCATCATTAGGAGATCGCGGGCATATGGGATTTACTTATGAAAAACAAGCCCTATGGAGAAAAGTTATCTGTGATAAATGAGAAGTCAAAAACTGAGGAAAATTTTGTGACTCCAAAGGATGTTAATAAACCTTTTGGAAGAAGCATGTGGATGGAAATTTCTAAAGCCAAACATGATTTCAATGAAATATCTTTTTTTTTCTTCATGTAATAGCAGAGATGTATGTTTCGGACAGAAAATTGGTTTGAGAAATCTTTTTTAACAAAGAAATATTCAAGACTCTACAAAACTAGATTGCATAAGAATGGTTATGTTGTTGATCTTAAGGGTACTACTTGGAATTTGAGTTTTAAAAGAGCACTGTATCTAGCAGAGGGGATAGATCTATTCGAATAGAAATACAACTTGAGAAATGTTGCTTTCAATATGTCAGAATGAATAAGATAATATGAGTGAAAAAAATTCTTCTAAGAAATATAGTATTTAAGCTCGATCCATATCAGTTATGAAGAATTGTAACTTTGAAGATCTCCTAGGAAATAAGTTGATTCCTTTTAAGGTCTCTTTTGTGGTTTGGGCATGCATGCGTGGATCTTTACCAATTAGGTATATGTTGCATAATAGAGGTATTAAGTTGGCATCAACTGTTATCTGCAATTGTGGCCTATCATTGTATTAACACCTCGTATATTTGTTTCTTTTTGAAAGGTGCTTCATGGTGTTAAGCCTGCTAGAATTTGGTCCTTCTGTCGCACATTTTTTTATTTTTTACTAATAATGTCTTGTCGTTTCTGAAAGTTCAAACTTCTGAGCTTAATCATGCACAAGATTTGTTGATTAGATTTAGTAGGGCATCTGGACATGTTATAAATCCTCTTAAAAGTGGTATCACTTTTAATTTTAAAAAAATGCCTAGAAGTAGGCAGGATGAGATAGCTTGCAATTCTTGAAATAATTTTCCAACTATCTCTTAATAGATCTAGAGAAGTTAGTTTTCAACCTCTTACTGTTTAAATGCTGAGAAAGCTTGATGGGTGGAAAGAAAAATTACCACAAATCGGTAGAGCTATTAAAGTCTAAGTTGTTCTTAAATATGTGGCGATGTATAAAATGTCTCGCTCCCTCTACCGTGTCTGCTATGAAACAATTGAACGTTATTCAACGTGGATGCTGGTGGGGACATCAGCCAAAACAAAAAGAACTAAACAGTAAGGCATGGCATAGTTTCTGTGTACCCAAAAGGTTTGGTGGCTTAGGTTTTAGAAATTTAAGTAATTTTAATTTTGCTTTATTAACTAATATGACCTGATAATTCATCGATATTAGCGAATTACGGTATAGGAATATCTAATAAAATTTTGTTTGAGGAAGTGAATTAGTTTATGGCTTTATTTGTACGAGTTCTGAAATATAAATATTTTCCTAAACAAAAACCTTTGCATGCTTCTTTAAATAAAAAGGGTACTTGGATGTATGATGGGTTGAAAAAGTGTCTTGATATTGTTAGTAAAAAAAAACAGATTTGGGAAGTGTCTACAGGTGAGGATATAAATGTTTGGCAGGATGGATGGGTATAGTCTGATTCTGACCTCTTGCATAGACCATCTAAGTATCATTTACAGGACTATACTCATGTTTCTCAACTGATTAATCACTATAAGAATGAATGAGAAGATTCAACATTGTTTGATATTTTTAGTGCTGATCAGATAAGAAAGTTATAATACAAGAATGTCAAATTCAGGCATGAATACCATTAGATCATCTTTGACTTATTCTGGAATTTTTTCTACTAAATCTACTTATAAAGCTCTTTTGCAGGATCAATGTAATGTTTCTTAGCAAGAACGACGATAATGGCTTAGGATTTTGCACATGGATATCCTCCCGAAGTTTAAACTTTTCATAAGGAAATGCTTGCAAGATATACTGCATTCGGAAACTTACTTGATTAGATTTGTTGTTGTTTATGATGACTCATGTCATATGTGTGGTTTAACTGTTGAAGCATTTTATCATCTGTTTTTTCATTGTCTTAGATCATTACTATTTCGGAAACTTACTTGATTAGATATGTTTTTTCATTCCCATGTCTCAGAGAATGAATAATGCATTAATTTCATACTAAAACTACTCCTCGAACGTTTGAATATTACAGAGTCTACATCATTACTATTTGGCAAATATGAAAAGCTAGATGTAAGGCTATAGTTTTGATAGTCTATGTCAGAACCCTATAAATGTTATTGATTGTATTAAAACTTAAGTAGAATCTTTACAGTAAACTCAAAAGTTATATCATAGTCTAATGCATACATCATTTTCAGTTATACCTTGTAATTATAAGTATTTCTTAACTTCTATAATTCTAGATGATAATCAAGATCTCATGTTTGTTGATGCTTCTTTGGGAATTATCCACAAATGTAGGGTGTGGAATTGTCTACCGCGAATGAAATGGAGACCTCATTGCATCCAGATGTTGGATAAATAACGCAAACTTAGTGATCGAAGCAAAAGCCCAAACTCTTCTTCAATCCATTAAATGGTCTATTCACAAGCTACTACCACATACAATCTTCATCTCTGACAATCTTCCATTAATGAAAAACCGTCTAATATCAAATGAACACAATTTTCTTATGTTAATGATTGTATATATAGCTTATCGGATTCGCATAAAACTTTATGTAAATATGTTTCTCGTAATCTTAATAGAGCAGCTGATGCTATACCAAAACTAGCTCGGAAATCTAGTATAACTAAAACATGGAATTATCAACCTCCTGCTTATATAAAAATAAAAATATCCTGTATTGTACTATTTGATATATTTTGTTTCAAAGAAAAATAAAAAAATAGCTAGTGTCAGTAAAATTGAACTTTTGCTTCGTATAAAATCATTAATACTACTAGCTAGCTTGAATACAATGCTTTCAACAATGTTGTTCATGATTGTTAATAGGAGGTATCAGTTTACTGGGAATGGGACCAAAATCCATATAAGACTATTTAAAAAGACTTTTAGTTTGTTTTATATGTGTTTTAGTTTGTTTTATATGGGTTTTTGTACCCTCCTTGTAATCTGGCACCTCATTAGCAATGATGAACGTTGTTGAGTCGATAAACACCACATGATTTCTCATAAAGTTGCTTCCAAGTTCATGCCATTATGTCCATTTTGGTTGTGAGCTAAAATTCTTTCATTTGTTTAGATAAGTTGATCAAAATTCTCACGGCAGCACAACCCCATTTCCACATTCAGACAAGTACATAGTACCACCCCTTTTATACGTCAAGCCACGTTCCAAATCTAAGCTCATCTTCTATGGAGTTCACTGTTTCCGGTTCAGTATCAAAATATGCACTTTTGCATCGTGCCATAAAAAAAACAAAAAAAGTCATGTCTTCGAATCTTAGTTCGCCACATCAACAACATTATACACGTGTCAGATTACGATTAGTCCTATCCAACTCTATAGACGTGGGAAGAGGAGGAGGCCGGGAGGCCCCCAGGCCATGAATTTAAATTACAAATTTTGACTAGCGACTTCCCCAAACAACAACAACAAGAAAAACCGAAATGAATATCAAATGAACACATTTTTATTATCTCAATGATTGTGTAAAATTATCCTTCCTAAAAAGGAAAAAAAAAAGTCACTATATAATTATATTTCCACACTAACTTCTGAATTTTTAAATTAATTGAAATTACTTTTTCACATGGTGTCCAAATGCCTTGTTATAAATTTTTACCAAAGTTCCATGAAAAGTAGTGACATTTCCATGTTAACATTGTCAATGATAATGTTCTACCACACTCCATCTATTTCAAATTCAGAATAAGTTGCATAGAAAGTCCTCCTTCGATTGAGCTGCCATATGGAGTATTATTGATGATTTGGTATCAAGTTTGCTCTTTTTATATTGTGTCACAGAAGAAAAAGAAAACCATGTCACGTAGTAAAATCTCACCTTGCCACGTCAAAAATGATCCAGCATAAAAATATGATTAGTTTTACAGAGACTAACTGAATGTAATTGTTAGAGACAATTGTTGTAACATTAATAACAAGATAAAACATAAATTTTACATGTTAGATGTATCCTCCTTGAAGATGAAATGGGTGAACTGAGTTGAGTTAGTTTTTTTTTTTTTGGTCAATCAACATATTTCAGTTCATTCAAATCAAAATACTGATTACAGGATCGCTTACAAGAATAACAAAAACATCAAAATACAAGATAATTATGCCCCTAATACAATTAAAGATACCAATTAAAAGTATATCGCAAAGAGAAAGAGTCATAACCCGTAAAAATACCCAATTTTTGTTTATGTATTAGGGAAGAATGATGGTATTATCCAGAATCAATTCTGACAATTTAATCTGATTTTTTTCTTCTTTGATAAGAGATGCTCCTAAAAGAATGGATTACTTTTCCCGTAATCTTATATAATCAAACAAACCCGGATGCCCTAAATATATTAGATTAAATAAAGATTCAAAACGATATCGTGTTGAATGATTGATGTTTTTGAATCGAGAATAGCAAGCCACGATCCAACCATGAAGATTTAAAGAAATCGTCCGCAAAATGAAGAGACAATCGTCCAAAATGGCGAAGAAATATGCCAAAAGACATAAAAAGTATAAAACATGTTTTATTTAATTAATTAATGAATAAAACTTAAAAAATAAAAGAATCTTGCTCAGATCTGGTCCTTTTTTGGACCAGATATGAGCAAGAGATTGATGAAGGCTAGGGTTTTTCTTTTTTCTTTTGGAGAGATAAAATGAGAAAGAAGAAGAAAGAGTTTGTCTTTCAAAAAGCTCAAATCTGAGACAGACACAACCCTTAATAGAAACATTAGAAATTTGGTCAAGAATATAAGACTTGGAATTAACTTATTCAAAGGAAAAGTAATTTTTTTTTTTGATAACTAAGTGATTTATTTTGCTGTGATATGCATCATAAGAAGACAATGCAATACCTTATCATGGGCATATGAGGTTCACTAATGCAAACAACCGTATGGAGGAAAGTTATCTGTCAGAACTCATAACTGAGAAATCAAAAACTGAGAAAAATTTATTGGCTACAAAGCATGTTAATGAACCATTTGGAGGAAGCATGTGGATAGAAATTTCCAAAGCTAAACATGATTTCCATGAAATTTGTTTTTTCATGTAATGGCAGAGATGTATGTTTCTGACAGGACTAGTGGCTTGAGAAATATTTTTTAATAGAGAAATTAATATCCAAAACTCTGCAAAATTATCTTGGATAAGAATGTTTACGTTGTTGAACTTGAGGGTACTACTTGGAATTTGAGTTTCAAAAGAGCATCAGATCTAGCAAAGGGGATAGATCTCTTGGAATAGAAATATAACTTGACAAATGTTGCTTTATATATGCCAGAATGAAGAAGATAAGAAGGGTGAAAAATTTTCTTTTAAGAAACAATATTTAAGCTTGATGGCAGTAACGAGGGATTTTAACTTTCAAGATCTCCTAGGAATAAGTTGATTCCTCTTAAGGTCTCTTTTGTGGTTTAGGCATCTATGCATGGATCTTTCCCTACTAGAGATATACGTTGCATAATAGAGGTATTAACTTGGCATTAACTGATATCTGCAATTGTGATCTTGTATTAACACCTCATATATTTCTTTGCTTTTAAATGATGCTTCATGTTATCCTTTTAACTCCCTAAGAGGTCTAAGGAAAGGGGATAGTTTATCTCCTTATATTTTTATCATATGTATGGATGGATTGTCTCGTTGTCTTCTTCATGCTGAAAATAAAAAGTTGATTCATGGTGTTAAGCCTGCTAGAAGTGATTCTTTTACATCTCGCATTTATTTATTTTGTTGATAATGTCTTGTTGTATCTGAAAGTTAAAACTTCTTAGCTTAAGCATGCACAAGATTTGTTAATTAGATTTAGTAAGACATCTGGACAGGTTATAAATCCTCTTAAAAGTGGTATCACTAGTTAAAAAAATGCCTAGAGGTGGGTAGCATGGGATAGCTAATAGCTTGTAATTCATGAAATAATCTCGCAACTATCTTGGTATGCCACGTTTTCTTAATAGATCTACAGAAGTTAGTTTTCAACCTTTTATTGCTTCAATGCGGAGAAAGTTTGATGGGTGAAAAGAAAAATTAATCTCACAAACTGGTAAAGCTATTCAAATATATATTTTTCTTAATTATGTGGCGATGTATCAAATGTATTGCTTCCCTCTACCGCGTCTGCTATCAAATAATTGAACGTCATTCAACATAGATACTGGTGGGGACATCAACCTAAACAAAAAGACTGAATACTAAGGTATGACATAGTTGGTGGGTACCCAAAAGATTTGGTGGTTAGGTTTTAAAAATTTAAGTAAGTTTAATTTGGCTTTATTAACTAAGATGACTCAAAGATTCATCGAGATTAGCGAATTACGATATATGAAGATCTAAAAGAATTTGGTTCGAGGAAGTGAATCAGTTTATGGTGTTATGTGTACGAGTTCTGAAATATGAATATCTCCCTAAGCAAAAATGTTGCATGCTTCTTTAAAGAAAGATGATACTTGGATGTAGGATGGGTTGAAAAAGGGCCTTGATATTTTATAGGAAAAACATAAAACAAATTTGGAAGTCTTTATAGGTGAGGATATATGTATTTTGAAGGATGGATGGATAGAGTCTAATTCTGGCGTCTTGTATAGACCATCTAAATATAATTTACATCACTATACTCATATTTCTCAAATGATTAATCACTAAAAAAATGAATGAGAACATTCAACATTCTATTTTTTTTTTTTAGTATTGATCGGATATAAAAAAATCATAATATAAGAACGATAAGATTCAGGCATGGATACCATAAGATTGTCTTTGATGAATTTTAGAAATTTCTCTACTAAATCTACTTATAAAGCTCTCCTACAAGATCAATGTAATGTTTCTCATCAAGAACGACGATAATGGCTTAGGTTTTCGCACATGGATATCCTCTCAAAGTTTAAACTTTTCATATGAAGATGTTTGCAAGATTCACTGTCTTTGAAAACTTACTTGATTAGATTTGTTGTTGTTCCTGATAACTTATGTCCTTTGTGTGTTTAACTGCTGAAGCATTTGATCATATGTTTTTCCATTATATTTTTGCAAGAGTAATCTAGTTTGAAAAATGTCTATAAGTATTATTTATTATTCCTTTTTTCCCCATGTCTTAGAGGATGAATCATGTATTGATTTCATACTAAAACTACACCTCATATGATTGAATGGTACAAAGTCTACATCATTACTATTTGGCAAATATGGAAATCTAGATGTAAGACTCTAGTTTTGGTAGTCTATGTCAGAACCCTATAAATGTTATTGATTGTATTAAAACTTAAGTATAATCTCCGCAGCAAACTCAAAAGTTATATCATAGTCTTACACATACATCATGTTCAGTTGTACCTTATAATAATAAGTATCTCTTGACTTCTATATATAGTTCTAGATGATAATCAAGATTGTACTCTCATGTTTGTTGATGCTTCTTTGGGGAATTATCCACAAATGCATGTTGTGGAGTCGTCTACATCATATGAAATGAAGATTCCACTACAACCATATGCTGGACAACTAGTGTAAACTTAGTGATAAAAGTAGTAGCTCAGGCTCTCCTTCAAGTCATTAAAAGGGCTACTCACAAGCAACTACCACATGCAATCTTCATCTCTGACAATCTGCTATACCAAAACTAACTCGGAAATCTTATGTAACTAAAACATGGAATTATCAACCTCCTAACTGTATAACAAGAAAATTATCCCATCTTGTACTATTTAGTTATGTGTAATATATTCTGTTTCAAAAAAAATAAAAAATTAGTGTTAGTAAGATTGAACTTTTGCTTAGTGTAAAATCATTAACAATACTAGTTATCTAGTGAATACTAAATACAATGCCTTTAACAATATTTTTCATGACTGCTAATAGGGGTATCGGTTTGCTGGGAGGGTACCAAAACCCATATAAGACAAACTAAAATTTCTTCTGTCTTAGATGGATTTTGGTCCCCTCCCCTGTAATCTGGTACCCCATTAGTAATGTTGAATGTTGTTGAGTCGGTAAACACCACATGATTTCTCAGAAAGTTGCTTCCAAGCTCATGCCATTATGTCCATGGACGGAGGGAAGTGGGGTCTTCTGGGTCGATAGACCCCACTTGGTTTTGAGATTTAGTTAGATTTAGGTTTAGATTCTGTGAAATTTGCATTCTTGTGGGGGCAAATTTATAATACAAAATGAAAAGTATTGTTTGTAATGGATCTAGTTATAAAAATTATATAGACACAACGAAAATACACTAGATATATGGCAAAGGTATGAAAAAAAATATACTTTACAACTTGATCCTACTTCAACCATATTAAAACATCAAAGAAAATGGAAAGAAAAAATCGAGCGGCCTCCGGCAGACTACACACTGTTGATGGGGGAAAACGGTTCACTGGTTTTTTAGGGAATGGAGAGACAACCGTGTGACGGAGGATCCTCAACCGAGCAAACTTCCTAACCTCAAACAGATGCACTGCACGGGAGTGCTTTGAGTTCGAGAGATCAATCTGTAGGACTCCGGCCTAAACCAAGACAATGGCCGTTCCAGAGTCAATTCGGTCACAAAGAGGGAAGAGGGTTGATCTGTAGGAGGCAAGATGAGAAGTGTGCGAGATCAATGATGATCAAGGATTATGAATGTGTTATGGATTTCTGCAAGTTTTCTGTGAACTGTTGAGTTCGAATAAGTTCTGGTCGATTGATGAAATTTTTGAGAGTGATTGCTCGAAAAATTGTCTGTTGTTCAATCGTTGATTTAGAGACTTATTTATATTGCTAGAATTATAGACACATTGATCTCCAGTAAGTGTGACGGTTGCTCGAGTGAAAGAGTGGGAAAGTGGGAAATCGTGATTTAACCAGTTCTAGGTCGTGCGGAGACTTGGTTGATTGTCCACCAAATACTTTTCTAACTCCCTCAACTGCTTGCACGACTTACTCACATTTCTCATCGTGGATGAACACACGTGCCATAGGCTGCCAGACCAAAACCCTAATTAATATCCCACATGTGACGTGATTGATGTCTCATGAACGTGGAGTCTGCGAAGCAGACGTGTATTTGATTAGTAAGTCGTTGACTTGATTAGGCGATGAGTTTAAGTATTGTTCAGTGGAGCATGATTGTCGAATGCTCTACGATTCATGGATCGAACGTCTGCCAGGACGTATAGTTCTCGAATGAATGATCTTAATAATTGAATCAACGTGATGAATATTATACTCTGAGCAATTATTGCTCGTGTGATGAGTTGTTTAATATTGATATTTCAATGAATATTCGAGCATCTGAGCAAGTATTGCTCATTCGATAAATTACTGAATATTGATAGTTGAATCAATATTCGAGCAACTGAGCAAGTATTGCTTATTCGATAAATTACTGAATATTGATAGTTGAATCAATATTCGAGCAACTGAGCAAGTATTGTTCATTCGATGAATTACTGAATATTGATAGTTGAATCAATATTCGAGCAATTGAGCAAGTATTGCTCATTCGATTAATTATTGGTAACGTGACCCAATAAAATATCATTTAAAATATTGGTAGCCTGACCGAATATTATATTTTTAATCCAGATGTTGATTGTTCGATCAATATAAAATTATTAGTATTTGAACTTGCTCAGAATTATGATTTACAGAGCATTTGTTCGAAACCCTAATTTTGATCAATTGCTCGTCAATTGATGATTTACTGAAAATAGTTCTGAAGGAGGGACCGGATACATGGGATGATGGACGACCATGTAGCGCCCAAGTTCTCGGGTGAGCATGCACCAAAGTCCTTTGTTGACCAGTTGGTGAAAGAATGATCAAACGCTGATTTAATCATTTATTAAATACAGCTCGTGCGAGCGCTAGGTAGTAAAACCTAGCTATGGAGAGATGAGCGACCGACCAAGAGGACATGGGACTGGCCCTTGGTGGTCATGGGACCAGCTGACAGTCGATTGAGCAAATCCCAAGTTGGTTAGAGAGAGTTTGGACCCAATACGAACAATTGATAGCAAATTAGGTCAAAATTATGAAGATGTGTGGGACCGGCTCATTGCAAGCCTTAGGGCTGGCCTTGGTCGGTCAAGGTAGCATGCCCATGTCACCAAAGTGTCCGTGTCTCAGACCTGAGAGTTTTGGTATTTTATGGTGCGCGTTTGAGCAATACCTTGGATTTTCAGAAGAATTTGATCTTGACTGAAACTCTCAATTTTGCTCGAATGATCGAGTGGAACTTTGCTAGTGCGACCAATATTTTGAAAATATTAAAATAATAATATTTTAATACTTGACATGAGTGGCCTAGTCGGTCATGTGACCGTTTGACTTTTTGGATTTTTCGTGGTTTGAGCAATATTTGAGAAAATATTGAAAAACTAGGGTTTTCGCTCAAACGATGCAGTTCCATGAGATGATGGAAATAATAATATGAGAAAATAAGGGATTGTAAGGTATGGGACCGGCCACGTCTAGGGAATGGCCGGACGGCTAGGTGGCCCGGTCCCGTGGCACCTTTCCCTATTTTTGTTTGATAAAAGTATGGAGAAACTAAGAGTTTCGCTCAAACGATGGAGTTTGCTCAAATGAAGGAATCTCCATGAGATGAGGGAAAAATAAACTAAAATAAAATAAAATAACGGGAGAGGGGGACCGGCCATGGCAGCATTGTCGGCCGTCCGGTGGGCCCGGTCCCACGCCTCTTGTTTATTTTATTTAATATTACTTTCCTCTATAAGTTGCTCGTTCGTCCATATTTTTGAACGTTCGTTTGTGCGTTCGGGTGCTTGTTCATGCACTATTGTCAAGTTCACTTGCACCGTTTTCTCGGGGCTTACTCGGTGATGGCCCATATGCCCGATTGTTGAATATTTATTACTAATTCATGAAATTCGGCTGAGAATGATTCATGAAACGAAGTAATAAAATAAGTTGAGTATCTATTACTAATCCATGGAATCCATCCGGGAGATTCAAGGAACGAAGTAATGAGATATAATGGTTATCTATTACTAATCCTTGGAATCCAGCCGGGGGATTCAGGGAACGGAGTAATGAGATATAATAGATTAGTTTCTAGGAATTCAGTGGATGAATGTCACGGTAGAATTAATCTATTTGCAGAATCGAGATATGAGATAATTGAAGCATCATATTCGTTATGAGGGGTGTATAGTCAGGGAACAACGAGTGGCGTGACGTCTTAAAGGCGTTAAGCTCTCTAACAAACATTATGTCTAGGGAACCGCCCAATCATTAAGAGATTCTATACACGGTCTCTCTACGTAGTCAGGGAACAACGTGTAGCGTGACGTCCTGAAGGCGTTAAGCTCCCTAACAAACATTATGTCTAGAGAACCGTCCAATCATTTTGATTCTATGTAGAGGTGATGATGAAATGTGTGAAGCATCGAACGCTCAGCTGGGAGGCCTTTCGAGAAACATATTCATCATAACTCTGAGAGGAATGTTCGCTCAGTCAGAGATCGTGAAACGGTTCACGAATCATAAAATATGAATCGTCACATGCATTCCTGAAGCCGGGTCAGAAACATGATTTTACGATTTTAGACCTTGCCGAAAATCCACCATCAATATTAAGTCCCCTGCTTAGTGGGGAACAGTCATGTTCCGCAGTAAGCATTAGATGGTGATTTTCTAGTAGACGAGATAAGTAGTTCTTAGTCGTACAAAGGCATTTTTAGAATCCTCGATTTGTTCCAATGATGTCATGTACGAGCAAATGCCCAAGTAAGGACTCTGGTAGTATGATAGAGTGTCATCCCGTGAGCACGGAGAGATGAAGCACTGCTAATTTGGACGATCAGACATCCGGTTTTGGTCGGTTTAGCGTTTACGGGCCCGGCCAAAAAGAAATCCTTGTTTTAGGAACGGGTGTTCGTTCATTCATTTATTGGTTTAAGAAATAAACAATAATCCCTAGCATAAGAGAGATTTAAAAAAAAAAAAAAGACCTGCGTCTAATGATAAATTTTTTGTCTAAATCTTTGAAAATATACTCTCGTTTCAAAGACGGATGCTCATGCGAGGGAGAAAAATCACGGATGCTCAAATTTACGTGAGTTTCACGTTAAATAAATATATATATATATATATATTTTGTAAAATCAATGTTTTGATTTTAAACAACTGTTGAAAGTAGACAATTATACATGGTGAAATAGTGTCTGTATGTGAGTTTTCTCAATTGTAGAATGGACGTATGTCCAATTTTTGAAAAACCAGTGGATGTTAAAAATTCACATAGGTTGTTCACGGTTTTATGAAAATCAATTTGTGATTTTTGAATAATGGACTTTGCTCGTCTTTGCAAGTTTGAAGAAACGAGCAAGTTCTTGAAATTTTGTGCTAAGTTCACTACTGTTAGTGAAATTGTAAACAGGTAAGAGTTGGATTGTTACCATTTTTCGTTGCGTGTTTATTGTTGGTATATCCATGACTCCATGCCTTTTGCCTCAGATAATGATGACTTCTAGTTACAACCACCCTTCTGGCTCTTCCGGGGAACGCTCCAGAAATATCAAGACAAAGATGAAGACTTCTACAGATGTTCATGCCAAGGTGAATCAACCTTTCAGAGATGCTGGAAAGATGATACATGGTATGTCTCTTGATCATCTGAGAGTGGTTTGTGCTAAGATATATGCTTTCTTGGTCTTAGCAGATGCGGAGGGAAAACAGAGACATGGTGAAATATCACAGAAGAAAAGAGCTGAAGATGAAAAACTCATATCTCATCAGTAGAAGCACCGCCGACTTGCAAGTCAGACTATCGGATGAAGATGAAGTTCGGCCTTGCGTTGATGGTGTAGCTCCTGGTTCATTTGTGAATGAATGAAGAATTTCGTCATAATCCGGCATCAGAAAATTCAGAAGCTAGGTCTTCATTGAAAATGTTGTAGAATCTTCGTCCGATGTCGGATTTTTGTGATCTACGCATGTTTATTCATCCTCAGAAAATTTCCAAGCTTTAATACAGAAGATTTTAGGCTTTCGAGCACGTTTAAGGGCCGAAATTGACGAAACAGTAAACTTCCATGAGGTTTTCAGAAAATTTTCAGCTGTCATGTAGTCCAAAGTTTTGACCACATCTTTTTTCTCGTTTATCCAATTGCTATGAATTTTGTATATGTTGTAGAGGACATCCATAAGAAGAGAATGACATATGAATCAACCTTATATTCCTTACCAATTGCTCCCAGCTCGTCGCTTTGTACAGGGAAGTGTAAAATCACTTAAGACGGGCTTGCTGTAAAACGTCTCTTTTGTGTCTTTAGACCAATTGCTTATGTATTGAACGCTTGATGAAGGATTTCAATGCCATTGATTAATTTGCAACCTTAACCCCTTGGTTGACACATGAGCCTGGTGCTTGCAGTACCATTTTTTGTTTCTGTCAGTCGTAGAAATATCACTTCTGAAACCCTGGTCACGGGACCATAACTGAGGTTGCTCTCAAGAGGGGATGATGTAATGACCATGGTTGTATGTCCCGGTTGTAGCATTCGTTTTATGATGAAGGATTAGCATAGGAGAGCTTGGTGCCAGTCACGAGTCTGGGATTGTGAAACTGATCGTCATGATCAGTGAATCGTCAGTCCCCAGTATTTTGTTAAATCTGCTTTTCGTTTTCCCTTCTTCTGGCAAGACATAGATAGATGACCCAGGTAGAAAAACATGATGTAAATACCTAGGTGGTCGAAGTTGGAGGTACCTTGATGAAGGACTTACTGGAAGACCTGGTGGACCTCGATCGACTGTGGAGGTAATGAATCCCGTCTAAGAATTGCTGCTTGCACGTCGTATGCTCTGGAAGCTGTAGGAACCTCATACGACGTCGGAATTCGGTGCTTGACCCCAAATTTTGAAGATAATAGAATGAGTTATCATATGAGAAAAGAATCACTCAATTTGTAGTTGTA
This sequence comes from Papaver atlanticum, assembly GCA_023531105.1. Classification (NCBI taxonomy): domain Eukaryota; kingdom Viridiplantae; phylum Streptophyta; class Magnoliopsida; order Ranunculales; family Papaveraceae; genus Papaver; species Papaver atlanticum. Next base: position 1,235,472 of record JAJJMB010012638.1, read on the forward strand.
TAGGTCAGCCAACTAAGCGTGCACATTTGTAATTTGTAATCCCGTACAAATTTTGTAGATTTCCCGAACCTGAGTGTGGAGGCCATATCTTTTCGCTCGTATGTCTGATTGATGGTCCCTTTTGGTATGTTGTAGCAGAGACATAGACGAACATCTTTTATCAAGGAAGCATTGTCCCATTCCTCACCCATTGGTACGTTTCTGTGAACCCATGGCCTGAAGTATGTTGTATTTCAGATCATCTTGTTGAAGACTTTGGCTTGTGCCCGTCCGTCGTGCAAGCTTTTGGAAGACTTTAATCTAAACATGTTTTCATGTCTACACATTTTGATATGAATCATTAGTGCTTGGAGAAGTATGCTTCATCGAGTAATACTTCAGAGAATGGTTAGTTGATGAAGCCCTGTCAAGAGGATGTTGCTCCTGAGACCATTGTTGATGCTGAGATCACGATTGAATTTTCTCCAGACATTCTTGTTGATGATGATACCATGGGCAGAGTTCCTCCAGATATCCTTGTTGATGCCGATACTATGGTCGGAGTTGCTCTAGAGACCAAAAGGGCTAGAACCATTATTATCGACATAGTCTTTGCTCCTCCATCCAGTGAGTTTTTCATTCACGAACTAGTTGGTGGGTTGAGCATCCATAAGATGAAGGTTTACTAGGAGTTCAACCCGAATTCTCCTGAACAGTATGACTTTACTATGAACTAGCTTTGTCAGTGAATCGACGTTGTTGTGGCAGATAGTAGCAACGGTCTTCATTCTGGATGTGATTGGTGAAGAGAGGAAGTTTCTCAGTCGTGCAGGGGATTGTGATGTAGAGAGGTCCCGTTGATGAAATTTCATGGAATCACATCAGGTTGCAATAACTTGTTATGTGGACAACATTTATTGAAATAGATTTGAATCGATCTCTCCAATAAGATCAAGTCCCCAGTGTATGTTGAAGAAGTTTGTGCCATCTATGGATGAATGATGTTGCATCTTCTTTAGAAGTCTTATCATGGGATAGTGAAGACTTATAGATTGTAATTCGGTTACGCTTTGACCGTGTTGGTGTTGAATCAGCGTATCATCATCAAAATATTTGTGCTGAAGCTAGATACAACATTATCGAAGTTGTACTCTTTGATTGGGAGTACAATCTGAAGGCTTCTGAAGAATATAGCACTCATAGATGAGAGGTTTTTGAATTTCGGTTGGCCTTGGAGAAGTGGGTGATTGACAGTTGTATGGATTTTCTTTTGGTTTGATAGATTAAATTACTTAATGAAAGTATTGCATATATTTTGGAGGAATTGAAAATAACGGATAGGTTAAGAAAATCCTAAATGCTTCAAAACTTGGATGCTTGAGCATTGAAGCGTCATATCCCTTAAGCGTAGAATTTCTTAGGCTTGATCGTCTCGGCCCCGAGTATCTTCTGTTGATTCGGCATTTCTTTCGTTGCGGTAGTGGCATTCAACACTTGTACAGCCATCAGAGCTTTCTGATTTTTTGGCGCTCATGGACACTCCTGCAAGGCTACGGAGAAACGCCCAAAGTGTTCTTTGCCATGCTTGAACATCATCTCAGTGAGATATTCGATTCAGAGAGGTGTCACATTCAACCACTTGGTAAAATGTTAATATGGTGAAGCTACCCATTCATAACGTCTTCCAATAGCTGCTAGTAGAACTGAGTCCCCATGCTAGGATAGCATGTGAGGAAATAAATGACATAGACATGGGAGGAATGAGACTTTCCTGAGTACGGAACCTCTTGATGAATGTCTATGCATCTTTTGCGGGTTCTTTCTTCAACTTCGTCGAAGTTCGAAATTCCTTCAAATGCTCTAATGATGGAACGTCCGCCAAATATTATGGATCAGAGTTTTCTTCATTTGAGAGATATGCAACCAAAGACGCTTTGTCAGTGGCTATCTTTTCAGCATGGATCCACGCTAGTCCGAGGATCGTGTCATATCTTGGATCTTCCTGATTATGTGAAACTTGGTCTCTGTTCAGGTTGAACCTATTTTCACCTTGAGAGTGATGTAGCCAAAACATATCTGAGCGTTCCTTCATGGTCTCTAATTGAGATGGGAACATGAGTAACTTCTTTTCAAGTGATGTCTGCGGCTCTGAGAGTTTTCAGTGGAACAATGTTGATAGCAGTGCTAGCATCGATCAACGTTCTCCCAAATTATTTCCTTTGAGATTGACTGTGGTAAGCAGTCCCTAGTCGTACATCTCTTTTTCTATGGCTGGAGGCTCAGAATGTATCTTCCTGACACGATGTGACTCTGTGAACATGTCTCTCCTTTGTGATTTCGACAGATAGAGAAATTCACATATATGTTCGACCAAGGATTTAACTGCTTCGTCGAAAGGTTGCTCGGAGAGATTGATGTCCTGTGATTCTCCATTTCTTCTTCGGTTGGCTCGCTTCTGATGAATGGAAATTTGATTGCACCATATTAAATCCATACTTCCAATAACTCGATCAGTTCTTCAATGGGAAGAAGGAAGTTTGAGCATCATTTCCCGTTTGTTGATGATGGGTCGAGGTTTGTGCATTTCAGGATTGGTTATCCTTTCTTTGCGCTTTCGGAGGAGCCTGAGAGATTGGAGAAGCATGCTTATGCAGTGGTGCCTCGGCTTTCCTTTTGCTTCCTTCAACAACATTCATGGAAGGTTAGAGATTGTACTATTTGTTGATTAGGCGCCTAGCAGTGTCTCGAGTTTTTCGTGGTTCCTAAACTTTTGTAGCTCTTGTTCTTTCCAGTAAGGCCGGAGTAGTAGTTGCTGATCGCTTGGCTGCTTCATGAAGTTCTGAGAAAGTCTGGAACCAGAGATTTTCCAGCAAGGCTATGTAGACCGGGTTCATTCCGTTGATGCATAAGTCCACCAGTTGTTGTTCAGTGACATTTGGATCATGACAATCCAAAGCTTGGACTCTGAACCTCTTTACATAGTCGTTCGGATGTTCATTGTTCTTCTGAGACATTCTTCCTAAATCAGAGAGAGTAATCCACTCTGAGACGAAGAAGTATTTTTGGTAGAAATCGTTAACCATCTCTCCCCAACTAGTGATGCTCCCTAGTGCAATGTTATTGTACCATGTATATGCTCGGCCTATCAGAGATTTCGAGAATTCCTTCAGACTGATGACATGGTTGTGTTCATATTCTCCCAGTGCTTCCAAGAATAGAGAGACATGTTCTCGAGCGTTCCCCGTTCCATTGTACAGTGTGAACGTTGGAGAGGTGTAGCCCTTTGGGAGAGGAATTCTTTGCATAGTAGCAGGATATGGAGGTTGGTGACGGTGAACAGATGATGTTTTGTCTTTTCTTCGATCATCCATAAAGCGTTCCAGGTCCTCACGAGTGATGAAACTTGCAAGTTCCCTCGTTGGTGGGTTATCTGCAGTCTTGCGGACTTCATCATCTACCACGTGAATTGGAGAGATTTCGGGATCAGCAGCCGCAGTTTCTTTGGCTTTTCCTTTCTCCTGAGCTTTCTTTGACATCTTATCTGTGAGAGTTTTGAGATAATTGCATAACTCCTTCTGAGTGGTAGCCATGTCAATCTGATTTTTGGAGAGAGTCTCTTGTACCTTCATGAGATAAGCTATGATAGGCGGATTTTCTCTGATTTCTTCGGGAGACCGGCCGAAGAGAGGATTGCTTCTGATGTTGGTTTGAGGAGGAGTGGTATCAACAGCACCGGTGTTGGAAGCAGGAGTAGTTTCTGGAGTACCACCGTTGTTGATAATGCTGGCGTTGTTTGTGTTAGGATTTGTAACTGAACCTGACCTAAGATCAACCATTTTGTGAAAGTTTGAGATTGCAACCGAGATATTAATCTCCCACTGTGGTCGCCAATCTGTTGATGGGGAAAAAAGGTTCGCTGGTTTTTTAGGGAATAGAGAGACGACCGTGTGACAGAGGCTCCTCAACCGAGCAAACTTACTAACCTCAAACAGATGTACTGCACGGGAGTGCTTTGAGTTCGAGAGATAAATCTGTAGGACTCTGGCCTAAACCAAGATAATGGTCATTCCAGAGTCAATTCGGTCACAAAGAGGGAAGAGGGTTGATCTATAGGAGGCAAGCTGAGAAGTGTGCGAGATCAATGATGATCATGGATTATGAATGTGTTATGGGTTTCTGCAAGTTTTCTGTGAACTGTTGAGTTCGAATAAGTTCTGGTCGATTGATGAAATTCTTGTGTGTCATTTCTCAAAAAATTGTTTGTTGTTCAATTATTGATTCAGAGACTTATTTATATTGCTAGAATTGTAGACACATTGATCTCCAATAAGTGTGACGGTTGCTCGAGTGAAAGAGTGGGAAAGTGGGAAATCGTGATTTAACCAGTTCTAGGTCGTGCGGAGACTTGGTTGATTTTCCACCCACTACTTTGCTAACTCCCTCAATTGCTTGCACGACTTACTCACATTTCTCATCGTGGATGAACACACGTGCCGTAGGACGCCAGACCAAAACCCTAATTAATATCCCCTATGTGACATCGTGATTGATGCCTCACGAACGTGGAGTCTGCGAAGCAGACGTGTATTTGATTAGTCAGTCGTTGACTTGATTAGACGATAAGTCTAAGTATTGTTCAGTGGAGCATGATTGTCGAATGCTCTAGGATTCATGGATCAAACGTCTGCTAGGATGTATAGTTCTTGAATGAATGATGTTGATAATTGAATCAACATGATGAATGTTATACTCTGAGCAATTATTTTTCGTGTGATGAGTTGTTGAATATTGATAGTTGAAAGAATATTCGAGCATCTGAGCAAGTATTGCTCATTCGATAAATTACTGAATATTGATAGTTGAATCAATATTCGAGCATTTGAGCAAGTATTGCTCATTCGATAAATTACTGAATATTGATGGTTGAATCAATATTCGATCAACTGAGTAAGTATTGCTCATTCGATAAATTACTGAATATTGATAGTTGAATCAATATTCGAGCAATTGAGCAAGTATTGCTCATTCGATAAATTACTGAATATTAATAGTTGAATCAATATTCGAACAACTGAGCAAGTATTGCTCATTCAATAAATTACTGAATATCGATAGTTGAATCAATATTCGAGCAACTGAGCAAGTATTTCTCATTCGATAAATTATTGTTAACGTGACCCAATAAAATATCAATTAAAATATTGGTATCCTGACCGAATATTATATTTTTAATCCATATGTTGATTTCTGGATCAATATAAAATTATTAGTGTTTGAACTTTCTCGAAATTATGATTTACATAACATTTGTTCGAAACCCTAATTTTAATCAATTGCTCGTCAATTTATGATTTACTGAAAATAGGTCTGAAGGAGGGATCGGCTACATGGGATGATGGACGACCATGTAGCGCCCATGCTCGAGTGAGCATGCACCAAAGTCCTTTGTTGACCAGTTGGTGAAAGAATGATCAAATGTTGATTTAATCATTTATTAAATAGTGCTCGTGCGAGCGCTAGGTAGTAAAACCTAGCTATGGAGATATGAGGGACCGACCAAGAGGTCATGGGACCGGCCCTTGGTGGTCGTGGGACCAACTGACGGTCGATTGAGCAAATCCCAAGTTGGTTAGAGAGAGTTTGGACCCAATACGAACAATTGATAGCAAATTAGGTCAAAATTATGAAGATGTGTGGGACCGGCTCATTGCAAGCCTTAGGGCCGTCCTTGGTCTGTCAAGGTAGCATACCCGTGTCACCACAGTGTCCGTGTCTCAGTCCTGAGAGTTTTGGTATTTTCTGGTGCGCGTTTGAGCAATACCTTGGATTTTCAGAAGAATTTGATCTTGACTGAAACTCTAAATTTTTCTCGAATGATCGAGTGGAACTTTGCTCGTGCGACCAATATTTTGAAAATATTAAAATAATAATATTTTAATACTTGACATGAGTGGCCTAGTCGGTCATGTGACCATTTGACTTTTTGGCTTTTTCGTGGTTTGAGTAATATTTGAGAAAATATTGAAAAACTAGAGTTTTCGCTCAAACGATAGAGTTCCATGAGATGATTGAAATAATAATATGAGAAAATAAGGGATTGTGAGGTATGGGACCGGCCACGGCTAGGGTATGGACGGCCGGCTAGGTGGCCCGGTCCCGTGACACCTTTTTCTATTTTTGTTTGATAAAAGTATGGAGAAACTAAGAGTTTCGCTCAAACGAGGGAGTTTGCTCAAATGAAGGAATCCTCATGAGATGAGGGAAAATTAAAGTAAACTAAACTAAAATAACGGGAGAGGTGGACCGGCCACGGCGGGACCAGTCCCACGCCTTTTGTTTATTTTATTTAATATTAATTTCCTCTGTAAGTTGCTCGTTCATTCGTGCGTTCGGGTTCTCGTTCGTGCACTATTGTCAAGTACACTTGCACCGTTTTCTCGGGGCTTACTTGGTGATGGCCCAGACGCCCAATTGTTGAATATTTATTACTAATTCATGAAATTCGGCTGAGATTGATTCATGAAACGGAGTAATAAAATAAGTTGAGTATCTATTACTAATCCATGGAATCCAACCGGGGGATTCAGGGAACGGAGTAATGAGATATAATGGTTATCTATTACTAATCCATTGAATCTAACCGTGGGATTCAGGGAACAGAGTAATGAGATATAATAGATTATTTTATATGAATTCAGTGTATGAATGTCACAGTGGAATTAATCTATTTGCAGAATCGAGATATGATATAATTGAAGCATCATATTCGTTCTGAGGGGTGTATAGTCAGGGAATAACGAGCGGCGTGACGTCCTGAAGGCGTTAAGCTCTCTAACAAACATTATGTCTAGGGAAACGCCCAATCATTAATAGATTCTATACACGGTCTCTCTACGTAGTTAGGGAACAACGTGCAGCGTGACGTCCTGAAGGCGTTAAGCTCCCTAACAAACATTATGTCTAGGGAACCGCCCAATCATTTTGATTCTATGTAGAAGTGATGATGAAATGTGTGAAGCATCGAACGCTCAGCTGGGAGGTCTTTCGAGAAACATATTCATCATAGCTCTGAGAGGAATGTTCGCTCAGTCAGAAATCGTGAAACGGTTCACGGATCGTAAAGTATGAATCGTCACATGCATTCCTGAAGCTGGGTCAGAAACATGCAGTGTCATGATTTTACTATTTTAGCCCTTGCCGAAAATCCACCATCAACACACACCTGTATGCCAGAGTTTTATTATATAAACTTTCCCCAACTTGAGATAAATCCTGGCTTCGTCATTGATCATGTCCATTTTGGTCGTGAGCTTAATTTTTTTCGTTTATAATTGTTTAGATAAGTTGATCACTCACATAAGCACAAACCCATTTCCATGTTGAGACAAGTACGAAGTACCACCTCCTTTTACATGTTAAGCCACGTTCCAAACGGAAGCTATAGAACTTACTTAATTTTTTTAATTTTTTTTTTGATAAACAAGGAACCTTTTAATTAATGGAAATTCGAGGTTACAATGAGTGTAAGATCGAAACTAAGAGAATACAAAGTAACAAGAACATACTGTAAAAGTACAATACCGAGAAATACGACAAGAGAAAGAGAAGGATTATCGTAGTAAGACAAATACAAGTATGAATAAGGTCCGATTAAATTAGAAGAAGGATGGTTTTTCTCGGAATTAAATTCTAACCATATAGTTTGTTTTTCTTCTTTAGAAAGATGTGCTCCCAAAACAGGAGTAATTTGCTCAAATCTCTTGTAACTAGTGATGAAGCTTCCGTCGTCAAAAGGACCATCGATGAAGTTTCCGTCACCGTATAAGTTGATGATGAAAATTTCGTCGTTAGAGTTAACTAAGATGAAGATTTTGTCGTTGGAGAGCATCACTATTGATCTTAAAACCCAACCCGATAACCAAGAATCACCATTAGAACGAAGATAAACCTCAAGATAGTATATAAAACCACCATAATGGTGTAAATAAGTAGAAAACATTATAAAAACTAAACTACTAATTAACTTAGAAAACAAGAAATAATGAATAAATCTGCTCAGATCTAGTCCAAAAAAGGTGTAAGAGAGAGGATAGAGAAGGTTTTTAAAGGACTTACTAATACTAAACTCATCATACTTTTTTTTAATAAGAAAATAGAGAAAGCTCCCAAAGAGAGAAACTAACTCTAAGTTACAAAAAGGTGTTCAGGTAGGCTTGGACTAGCACCATTCTGAATCACCATACTCGGATGAGTGTTATAGTTAAAATTCTCTGTAGTCGAAACATGAACTGACTGAAGAGTATCAAAAAACTGTTGGAGGTTAGGACACTTCCAATTTAAGTTATGCAATAAGTTTGACTAAATATAAACTTTTGCTAGTCTAATTGCTGAGAGGTTCTGATGAGGAGCTATTTTGATTAAGTTTCCTAGGAAAAAATCAATAGCTACAAAGTTTCCTCCATGAGACTGGTTAAATCCTACTTGAAATCTTTCTTGAACTTCCATCTGGTAACCCTTCTTTATGGCTTGTAAAGTTTCATTATCTTCTGCTGCAAAGTATATGTTGGATTTCTGCATTTCTTTGCCCCACTCCAAGGCTAGATGAGCTCCCCTGTCTGTCCTTGATGCTCTGTTGGATCCAATTGTTGAGTCTTTGAAGTTCCTTGCTCCCACACATTGGCCTGAAAAAGACAAAGCAATTAAAGCAAAGTTAGTATAAGGTTGTGAATTTCCATTAACATTGTTAGTATTTACCTCCATAATACTAATGCTAATAGTGATTCCAAATTTTTCCTTATACTAGTTGATAAGCCTAGCATTTCTAGCAGTGTAATCATTGTTATTATCCTGATAGAACATGTTGTTCAGGATATGTCCTGGATTATGTATCACTCTATTAAAGGAGCAAATATGCTGAGTAATTTTCAATGCAGTACTATCAGCAGAAGGGGAGATAATCCTGAAAACCAAATCACATTTGGCTTTCCAGATCAACCAACAAATAGTAGCAAAGACTGCATTCCAGCTAGCAGAGGATGTGAGGATGTTGAGCTAGCTATTCAGCCAATCATGGAAAGAGCATAAGTTACTGAAAAGCTGATGAGAGTTCTCAAACAATTTCTCCCAGACATCAGAAGCAACAGGGCAGGAGAGGAGAACATGAGTAATATCTTCCTTAGCACTTTTGCAAATATTGCAAATTGGATTAATATAAGACAGGATACTGGCATTCTTAGCATTTTTTGGAAGGATTCCCTAAGCACATTTCCAAATAAATAACTGAATTGCTGGAGAGGTATCAAGTTTCCAAATTTTATCCCATAGGGAAGTAAGCACATCATTGGCATATTTATCAGTTATTTGTTTATCATAAAAAGACTTCACAGAGAATAACCCTTTTTTGGAGAGGCTCTAGGCTATTTTATCTTAAGTATTTATGTTGTGCTGAGTGAAAAGAATATACTACTGAATATCCTGAATGAACCATAAAGCTAAAATATCCAAGTCCCAGTCACCATTAGTGTTAAGAAGTTGATTGACATTATTGAGGTTAGGAGGACAATTGGATGGTTTTTGGAGAATGTCTATTTGCCTATCATACAATCTGTCCTCCCATATGTGAATCTGATTACCATTCCCAATCTTCCATATGTATTACTTTTTTATATTAGTAATGCCTTCAAGAATACCTTTCCATATCCAGGAATCAGAAGGTTTGGGTTTAGTATCCATCCTTATGACTTCATGATTTGGAAAGTGAGCAGCCTTCATAGAGCAGTCTCATAAAGAGTATGGTTCAATAATTAGTCTTCAGGCTATTTTAGTGATCATAACATTATTAAAATATTCCATATTCTTTAATCTCAAGCCTCCAAGATCTTTAGGTTTGTTAACAGCATCCCAAGCTATGTAATAGAGACCTTTAGGTTTATCTTGGTCCTTATTCCAAAAGAAGTCTCTTTGAATAGCATTAATCTCCTTGCAGGTGGCCTTTGGAAGCTTGAATAAGTTCATTTGGTAAGTGCTTAAAGTAGAAGTAACAGATTTAATCATAGTAACTTTACCAACAGTTGATAGAGTAGTCTTCCATCCAGCTAGTCTGCATTTTAATTTATCTATACAAGGTTTGAAGGATTGCACTTTTCTTTTGTTGGTGAAGATAGGGAACCCAAATATTTGTCCTTGATATCTATCTTCTGGACCTTCATAAGTTGGCTTATACTATCAGCAATGTCAGGAGCAGTATTTTTACTGAAGAATATGCCAGACTTAGAAAAGTTTATCATTTTCCCTGAAGAGTGACTGAAGTTCTAAAATATTTTGATGAGATTGTTGTATTCTTCCATATTAACTTTACAGAATATCATACAATCACCAGCAAAGAGAAGATAATTAATAACAGGAGCATCAACACATATTTTGACATCATGAATCATGTTTTAAGCTTCAGCATGCATAAGATATCTGGAAAGAGCCTCCATGCAGAAAATGAACAAGTAAGGGGAGAGAGGATCACCTTGTCTGAGACCTCTAGAGGGTTTGAAGAATTTACCAGGAGAACCATTTACAAGCACAACAAGGTTGGTAGTAGAGATATATACATTGCATAATCAGGTTACACCACTAAGAGATGAAACCCCTTTTAGCCATAATTTCCATAAGAAGTTCCCAGCTGACTCTGTCAAAAGCCTTTGACATGTCAATCTTGATACCCATAATGCCTTTAGCTAATTTTGTTTCCCATGTCTGGTATTCATATGATGGATGAGCTCATGAGCAATAATAATGTTGTCAGAAATTTGTCTTCCATGAATGAAGGTAGATTAAAAAAGAGATATGAGTTTAGGTAGAAGAGGTTTAAGTCTTTGGGAAAGAAGTTTGGATATAATTTTGTAGGTGGTATTGCATAAAGAGATAAGTCTGAAGTGGGAGGGAGGTGATCAGTTTTAGGAATAAGGGATATGAAGGTAGAGTTTATTTCCTTAAGCAGGGAACCATAATTGAAAAATATCTTCCCCAACAATGTCCCAATTGGCTTGAAAGAAGTTTGGAGGAAAACCATTAGGACCAGGGGCTTTATCACCAGCCATGCTAAAGAGGATATTTTTTATTTCAGAGGTATCAGGAACTTTGAAAAGGTTTATATTTTCAGTGGAGGTGATAGTGGAAGGTATGAGGTTTATAATGGATTAGTTTATGTGGATGGTTTCACCAGTAGCCATATTAGCAAAGTAATTGGTGAAGCAGTTGGTAATATCATTACTATTATGAATCCATGTGCCATATTAATTCCTTTTGAATGGAGTCAATTTTGTTCCTTCTATATCTTTTCTTGGCAGAGTCATGAAAGAACTTGGTGTTTATATCTCCCAGCTTTATGAGTTGGTCTCTGCTTTTTGTTTTCCAAAAACACTCTTGAACATTTTGCCAATGTTCCACATTCTTCTTAGCTTCCTTAATATCCCTTCCTCTATTGATGTTGAACTGATTTTTGGTCACCCAATCAAGGCGCTGGAGACTGTCTTCAAGGTTAGTCTTGATATTACCATAGGTTTCTTTGTTCCATAATTTCACCTTGACTTTAAAATCTATGAATTTTTTGGCTATTCTAATAGCAAATGAGCCTTTGTGATTTTTCTTCAAACGTTCAGCAATGATATCTTTGCAACCTTGATGGTTGAGCCAAGGACCAAAGAATTTGAAAGGAATGTGGCCATGTTTCCAGTTAGGATTGGTGTTGAGAATGATTGGGTTGTGGTCAGAGCCTAAAGCTGGTAGGTTTAAAATGGTAGAGTTGGGAAAGATATCTAGCCAAGAATCACTAGCTAGCCCTCTGTCTAACCTATGTTCAGTCAACTAATTTCCTAATCTTCTGTTTGTCCTAGTAAAAGGACATTTAGTGTATCCCAAGTCAGTCAGGTTTGCTTCTTCCAACTTTTTCAAGAAGATATCAGCTTCAGAAGTATCAATAGGATGCTGACTATATTTTTCATGATCATGCAACAAAAAATTAGATCTCCCATTATAATCCAAGGTAGGGTATTTCCTTTGTCTATGTTTTCAATCATTTTTCAAGAATTCAATTTATCTAAGGTTGTATAGGGGCTGCCATAGTACCCTGTAAATAACCAAGGAGTCTCATTGCTAGGTTGTATGATGGCACTGATATGATTGTTGGAGAAATCTTGAATGGTAATGTTTAAATTTGTTTTCCAAGCTAGAGACAGCCCCCCAGCAGTATTGACTTTTCCTTTTGGTTCTACAAACCAAAAGTTAGTGACACCTATTTTGCTAAGGATATGTTTAAGATTTTTGGACTGTTGTTTAGTCTCAGATAGAAAGAAGATATCAGGGTTATGTTTATTGAGCATATTATTCAAATGTATACTAGTATTATGTTTCCCTATGCCTTGACAATTCCAAGTTATGATAGAAAAGAATTTCCAAAAATATGAAATTCTAGGATAAACAAAGGTGAGAATAATGTAGCCAATTTTGTAATTTATGGGAGAATTGTAATGCATGCAAATATATATATGAAATATGTTATAAATATACCTATGATTAGTGATCATGTGAAGAGGTTGTCTATTAACTATGATTAGCATGCTTAAAGAAAAGATTAGGGAATTGGATTTTACCTCAGTAAGCTGGAAAGGGTTTGCTCCCACAAGATTGCTAGTAGTCAAGTTAGTCAGGTGCTCTATCTCCATGTTCATGTCCTTAGTACTGCTCTTCTTGGATGGTGGAAACTTGTCCCAAAGATTTAGGTTGCAGTCAGTGTTGCTAGACATCACTTGGTTTTTCCTCTTGGTATCAGTAGTTTGTGGGATACTGTGGATGGAGGAAAATTTGAGTTTAGTCTCCTTTTCTCTTTCTTTCCCAAAGCAGCTTCTTCTGATTGTTGAATTCTTCATTGATTTGTTATTGAATATCAGTTAAGGAGGGTATTGAATTATAGGGATTGGGTATGTTAAGAGTGATTTTGGGGAATATGTTGTCAGGGTTAATGTTATTCCCATTCTCTTGACCATTGAGTTGAGTAAGCATTCTAGCAACTACTTTAATGTTAGTACCCTTTCACTTTTGATTTTTATCTTTAGCTTTGAAATTTTCTAGGTGTTTTCAGTATTTCTTCTGACAATCAAGAGCCTCGGGGTTTTGAGTTGGGATCTTTCCATAAATGGGGTCTTGAAGTCCTCTTTAAAGATGATGAAGTCCTCAAGGCCATCAAGTTCTTCAGAGCTGTTTTTGATAACAATTTGTCTTTATGCTAATCTCATCTTAATAACAAATTCCTCAGCTGCGTCTTTATCTGAATATGATCTTTTCTTGATTATAGGATTTGAAGTGATGGGAGGGGTATTGAAGTTGATGGGATTGGAGGGATGATTATTGATATTGATATTTAGAGAGGTTTCTTCTTTTTCCTCACAGAGAGGTCCAGGGTGATCAAGGATTCTGCAAACTTTGCAGAAGGCAATGCCATTCAAGGCATAAGCAAATTCCAACCAGTGAGAGACAGTTGGTGTTTCATAGGCATCTATACCAAACGTTAAGGATCTAGTGATATCAATGGTTAATAAGACCTCTAGATTCTTCTCATCTTCATCTCTTCCATAAGCTCTTTTTGCTTCTAGAAGATTCCAGCAGGCTTGAGAATATTTTGGATGTCTGGTATTATGTGTCTAGGTACTCTTTTCACTGGTACCCAAATTTTGACAGTATAGAAATTGGCTTCATCAATATAATCTGGACCTGAAGGAGGTACTTCAGTTAGGACTATAAGCTTGTTGAAGATAACTCTTGTTCCCTCTTGTCTGAAGATCTTGTAGTCTTCAATACTGCCAAGTCTAATGGAGTAATAATTTCTTCTTTTCTTAGAAAGAGCTACCTCAGCATCCCTTCTAAGCTCCCAGTTAGAGTTGATGAATGTAGAGATAGTTCTAGTTTCATGAGAGATTTTACTGCAGAGCCTTCCAATAAACACCCATTTCCAGTTATCTTGCTTTTTGGATAGGATGTTTTCAGAATTAATAAAAACTTTTGGAAATAGGACTTCAAGGATATTAATTGTAGAATTCATTTTTTTCTACTAGATTATCAACAAAATTATTTGGTTTGGTTCTAGAGGTAGAAGCCATGGATTTTTTAGAAGAGCAGTTTAGGGTGAAAGTGGTGGTTTTGGTATTGATGTTAAAGACTATAATAGAGGGATAAACAGGAACTTTATTTTGAATTTTGATACCAAATTTTTTTAGCTTGAGTGTGGTACTCTCTGTTTTTGTTTGACAGTTGAGGATGTCTAGAGTCTAAACTCCAAAACCAAGTGCAGAAGAAATACAATTCTCATGTGTCTACTGAAGCTAGACAGTGTAGATTAAGTCGGTGATTGCTGAGTTGTTTGCATAGTTTGACTACTAGCATAGCTTGTGAGAGCGACCTGTATATGAGCCAAAAGAAAATAGCAAGACTAATACACAATTTAAAATGGTTAGAAGACCCGTGAACTATTCTAAGTGGTGTGTTGTTATTGAACTTATCCCGGCGTAAGTCTATAGTCCAAAATATGGGATTTCTAGCAACACCTAACTCAATCCTAAGATTAAAAAGGAGTATAATTTTTATAAGCAAGTAAAAGCTGAGATATAAGTTATTGTTACAAATAATGATAACGATAGCTTGTTTAGATAAATTATTACTAGTATAGGGATGATTTGGCCAAGTTAAATAGTTAAAAAAGACAGGCCAGTTTGAAAGATGTTGTGTCTCATATTCATCCAAGTATGTCTTTTTCCCATGTATATCTTGAGATTGCACTGATTCAGCTAGCCAGTCAGCATTGTTATGTGAATCTCCAGTCAGCTTAAGATGTTTCTGAATGGTAAATGTGCGAAAGTATTGTGCGGTGTTCCAGTCAGCTTGTTCCACCGAAAATTCACGTGTTACAGTTGGCGGCTTAGTCGGATTCCCAATGTCATCTGTCAATAGAAAATTAAAGATAGAAGTTAGATGAATAGATAAGGATTTGTTGCTAATAGGGTATAGGTAATTATGCTCTAGTTGAATGAAATTTGGAACGACGGGATAGGGAGAAAGAATTTTTTTGAAGAGCTAGGTTTCTCTTTGGGAATCGCTGCCATTAATTGTTGAAGAGACCCAAGACCAAACCATGATTCCAACTATAAAACTACTTCCTTTGGCCGGAATTTGGATCATTTTTCTTTTCTTCTTTTCATCTTCATTAAGTCTCAGAATAGAAGAAATCTGTTTAGGTTTTCCAGCATGGGTGAGAATGAAATTGACAAGAAGCATAAGGGCAAGAAGGTGATGCTGGAGGTTGATAATGAACAACGAATTCACTGGTATCCAAGAGAGTATGTTGTTGATCGATTGCCATACGGGATCACGTTTCCCCAAGGATGCGAATATCAAGGATTGCAAGAGATTTTTGCATGGTACTTGGAAGACATGCAGCACAATGTTAATGTTGAGAAAGCGAGGGTCTAAAATCCACACCCAATATTTCGCTTAGCAATCTGTATGGAAAAACTCTAATATAATTCCAAGAGAATCAACTAGACAGTCAGACTCAATCAATGGAAATATATCCAAGAGTTGTATCTCTGTTTCTCAATGTAATTAGCAAATCAAACAGATAGAAATCCGCGAGCCTGATTATTATGAGAAATAACTTGAATAGTACCAAAGACCAATGTTCAAGTGTCAATCAATTTATATCAACAACCAAAGGTTGGATTATCTAATTGATTGAACTACGCACAACCTGTGATATTTCAATTATATAAACAAATATAATGCGGAAAAGAAATGACATAGACATCACACTCCGAAAAACCGCAATTACCGAAAACCCCCGAAACCTAGTCCAAATTTGAACACCACACTATATTAAGCCGCTACAGACACTAGCCTACTCCAAGTAAACTTCGGACTGGAATGTAGTTGAGCCCTAACCAATATCACACTGATCAAGGTACAGTCACGTTCCTTACGCCTCTGAATCCCAGCAGGACTCTACGCACTTGATTCCCTTAGCTGATCTCACCCACAACTAAGAGTTGCTACGACCCAAAGTCGAAGACTTGATAAACCAATCTGTCTCACACAGAAAAGTATATTGAATAGATAAATCCGTCTCCCACAGATAAACCTATGAATTTTTGTTCCGTCTTTTGATAAATCAATGTGAATAGGAACCAATTGATATACCGGACTTATATTCCCGAAGAACAGCCTAGAAATATCAATCACCTCACAATAATCTTAATCATATGGTAGCGAGATGTTGTGGAATCACAAACGATGAGACGAAGATGTTTGTGACTTCTTTTTATCTTGCCTTTCGGAGAATAAATCTCGAGCAAATCTTAGAGAAGATAGTACTCAATATGATAGAAAATAACAAGATCAGAACACGCAACTACAGATAAAATAGTTAGGTTTGGCTTCACAATCCCAATGAAGTCTTCAAGTCGTTAACCTACGGGGTTTCTTGAAAAACCTAAGGTTAAAGGAGAATCGACTCTAGTCGCAACTAGTATCACACAGGAGGTGTGGGGATTAGGTTTCCTAGTTGCTAGAGTTCTCCTTTATATAGTCTTCAAATCAGGGTTTGCAATCTAAGTTACCTTGGTAACAAAGCATTCAATATTAACCGTTAGATGAAAACCTGATTAGACTCAAGCTAATATCTTTCAACCGTTAGATCAAACTTAGATTGTTACACACAAATGAAAAGTGACTTCACTTAGATATGGGTAAACGTACATAACGTGTACATCTTTTTGGCTCAACAATAGTTAACTGAAGTTAGCCATATGAACACTTTCATATTAACCATATTCATCTTAACCATAACTAGTTCAAATGACTCAAATGAAACTAGTTTCTAGAGTTGTTATTTATATTCTCATAGAAGTATACAAGACACAATTGAAGAAAAATTGATTTTGATTCACTCGAATCAATTCATGAACATTATAGCCACGGTTTGCAAAAGATTGTGTTCGCCAGTATGCAAACGGGTACGCATACTGTCGTACACTTCCAAACTTCAGTTGAAACCAGTATGCATACACTAGTACCCGGACTTGAACTAACTTCGCCAGTACGCGTGCAAGTACGCATACTCTAGCTCCCGGACTTTACCTGACCAACCAGTACGCATACGGGTATGCATACTAAGTTCCTGTCTTGGATCAACACATATGCAAGTACTCATCTATGCTTATAATCCAATCATGGTTAAGCGTTCTAAACATCCATTTCAATCATTGAAACATTCTCGGAAGACGACAATAGCTGTCTCACACAAAATATTAGCTTCAAAGCAATTTTCAAGTGATCGAATGATCAATACGAAACATTCCGAGTCTACATCAAATGACTATCTCATACAAATCATGTAAGAGTTTACAAGGAGATTTTCACATGATCATCTTTTGATATTCGTCAAGAATATAAAATGAACTTGGTTAAAGCGAAAGATTACCAACACATATTTCGAGAAATATGTAAGCGAGTTAAACTCAGCTCGAAATATCAAATGTGTATAATCGAATTCTATATAGTTATACGACTTTTGTCTCAAATATAGGAGATAGAGTAGATAGACTTTTGAGTGATAGATGAGTTCAAGTCTCCACATACCTTTTGTTGATGAAGTTCCACAAGCTCCCCTTAGTAGTTCTTCGTCTTCAATCGATGATGACGTGAAGTCTAATGCTCAACTACACTTTCTATCCTAATCCGAGACTTGGCTATAAGTAGACTAGAAATCAAGACTTATAGTTTTGGCAACTAAACTTGACAACAAGCTTGAGATAGCAACACTTGCGAGTTCGACCGAGTGCTCTAACAATCTCCCCCTTTGTCAATTTTAGTGACAAAACTATCAATACATATGGATTACAAAATAAATAAACTTTGTAGCTTCTCATCCAAATGCTTGATTTCCTTGGTTCTTCAACATTACTCGAAATCTTCATCACTTCCAAGTACTCCAGTGATTCTGAACATGTTCAAATCAGCATCATAGTTGTTGAAGATCCCTAACTATAACAATGAGAAAATAGTAGCTCTCAATCATTGTTATACAGTGTCATAGTATCATTACACAACATCAAAGTTCAATTGTATCACAACTTTGATAACAATACTATGGTGATATGTATCACTCCCCCTTAGTCAATACTTCATCTCTCATGAATACCACTCCCCCCTTACATAATGATCTGTAAACCATATGTATTTGTAGTGTGAACTACACATTAATTCTCCCCCTTTTTGTCAATATAAATTGGCAAAGGTATGAAAACTAGTGGGATCATAATGAAATTCTCATAGAGATACTTCATGACTAAAAGAAAACATTTCAACTTTGTTTAGATGTAATCATATAGTCAAAACTAAATGCATTCATCAAGGAGTTTATAAAGATACAAGAAAACTCCTACAATATTCCACAGCCGCAATCCCCACAAAGATTTGGCAATTAAGCACAAGTTTAATTAAGAACTCTCCCCTATATAATGTCATTCCCGAAAGAACAACACGAGCGACCTTACTTTCACAAGAAAAGAAGGATTTCTTTGGACATAAACAAATTACATGAAACATGAATTTGTATCCAAAAAAACTCAATTAAATTAACCACAAGAGAACCCATGATCAATTTAATCGGAAATGCTCAACATAAGAGAACTTACGGAGCCACACAGTACTTTCACATAAAAGTGGATCAGGGAAAGACCAATACTGCGGAATATTCAAAGATGCATTCTATTTTCCATCAATATTTGCATAAAGACATATAATAGACTTAATCTTTGCAATCAAAAGTTCATCCTATCTTCATCAATATTTGCACAATGACATAATAGGCTTAACTTTTGACATATATTGGACAATCAGAATTCACGGACGCAAACTCACATATCCCATAAATTTTTTGCAATATATAAAACCAATAAAGATTAATACTGCAAAATCATCTTCCAAATAAACTTTAAATTTTAAATAAATAAATCTAACAACATTGCAAGATGAAAATCGTTGGCAATAGCTATGTGTACTCACATTAATGGCTATTCCAAACCCTAGTTATCCTTCTTAAAACACAAGAATAAATTCTCATAAGAAGTTTCCTAGACAAAAATAAGAACAACAAGTAAAAAATCAAAAGACTCGAAACCAACAAAACCAATCATGAGCGGAAATCAAAGACCACTTTCGGAACCTCTACGAGTCTTGAGTCCTTTGAGCTTGTGATTGACAACATTCACTGCTTCTTCAAAGAAGATATCATCATTAAGAATATCTAACATGTGTCTTCATGAGAACAAGGTCTGAATTAACCTTTTTCAACTCAGTTCTTAACACATCAAGACCCTTCATAGTATCAACGAGTTGTAGTTTTGCTTCCTCAAAGTATTTAAGAAAATCATGAACCACTTCAGCAGAAACCATATCCTCATTCTCTACATCCTGATGAGTATAGGCATGGTAGCATGAGGCATCAGGATTTTGATCATTATCTTCTACTAGGGTTCTTTTCTTCCTTCCTTTGGACTCGAAACCAATACCTTTATCAAGAAAACCTCTTACAAAACCACCAGAGTGAGAAGGTGAAGACATTCTTGACAAAACGATAAAAACCTAGAGTATGCGTACGAGACCCAATAGGTTTGGTATTTAAGTGGTTTCTTAGGGAAGGTAACTTTTAGGGTTTCTAAAGACAGTTCGTGACAAGTAAGTTGGGTACTCGAACGAACACAATCTGAACCCAAAAAAAAATATAACAAAACCAACATGAAACGTACCTTAAGACTCAACAGAAAAATTTTGCTACGTGAAGATTTTCTTTCACAGGTTTTTGGCTCAATAAATTTTATATCTCCACAGAGAAACAATTTAGAGCACACGAGTAGCAGGCAACCTAGTTGCAACAAAAACTTCTTCGAAACAAAAAACAAGAAAAACGAAGAGATTCTTGAGACACGAACAATACTTAGGCAGTGCTGTCTGTAGACAATAGTTTAGCTATGAACGATAAGATAATAGCTCGACTAATTAGAAAGCATTTACCAATAAGTATACCTGACCATATCTCACTCAACAATGATTTTTTGTGTGAATGAGATTTCAACCTTGTGATCAATTAGCACAAGTATGAATGGTGTTCACGGTTGAGTATCTTTTTCCTTCCAATTCTGGGAAAGAATTCTTTTTGATGTGAAAAATTATCATAAAACTTACTATCATCAAGATACGACGCATAGTATGGATTCTTACCTAAAGAGTTTTGTCTAGAGGGATTTGACAGCCTGTTGATGAGCTCCTTGTATCCTTCTATTACCAAATTCAGGTTGTCTTACATATGTCCATTTTTTCTTTCTTCTGGTACCTTTTTCACATCAAGAATAACAACATCTCCATTTTTAACGAAAGAAGATCCTTGAAATCTTCTTGGATGATTTGTGTTAAAATGGCTTTTGAGATCTTGAACATTCGAAGAACAAATAGAACTGACTTTCCTAGAAGGATTCACAGGGTGAGTACTACAACCAATTGGTGTAGACATACGAATGTCAGTTACACCTTTGAGAATTGAATCTAAGGTGTGTTGAAGTTAAGCAATATAATTGTAATTCAACCTAGATTTGCTCTTACGTTCAACATGTCCTTTTGAATCACAAAAGAGATACACTTTCTGATCACCGAAGTGATTAGAGTGAACAAACTTAAAACCATTTCTAGGAGATGTCTTCCTTCCGTGTGATGTAAAGATTCCTTGATTAAAGGAAGAACCAGGCACATCTTTTCCAATAGGAAGGAATTGCGATTTAGCTTATGGAACTGAAGTCTCAGTTGAGTTAGAAGCAATTGATATAATGGACTCTTCAGAACATCCTTGAATAGAGAGTTTACTCAAAAGATGTTCAATTTTCAAGGTATCCTCTTTGAGATTAGCCTCTAGTAGGGTTCGTGAAGAACATACTAGGGCATTTTCTTCATAGAGAACCTTTAATTGAGAGTCACGATCATTTACCATACCAATAAGCACATTGACTTTGTGTTTCAACCGATTGATTTTATCAACCTGGATTTTAATAAGTTTTAGAATCACACTCTCGTTGGCTGGTTCCCTTTCTTCAACAGAGTCAGACTCGATTGAAAGGTAATCTGAGTAACACTTATCAGTGCAATCCTGTTTCGTTGGAACACAATGTTCATCTAAATTCGAGATAGACGAATCTTTCTCTTTAATAGATTTCATGAAAACAAAACTTTTACTTATGACGATGCGTTTATCAGAGATAGCACAACTGTCCATAGAGTCAGATCGCTTGCAAACACAGACTTATGAGGTCTTAAACGTGTTTGCCTGCTCTGATACCAATTGAAAAAGCGGGGTTCTAACAACCACACCCAATATTTCACTTAGCAATCTGTATGGACAAACTCCTATATAATTCCAAGAGAATCAACTAGACAGTCAGACTCAATTAATGAAAATATATCCAAGAGTTGTATCTCTGTTTCTCAATGTAATCAGCAAATCAAACAGATGGAAATCCACGAGCCTGATTATTATGAGAAACAACTTAAACGGTACCAAGACCAATGTTCAAGTGTCAATCAATTTATATCAACAACCAAAGGTTGGATTATCTAATTGATTGAACTAAGCACAAACTGTGATATTTCAATTATATAAACAAATATAATGAGGAAAAGAAATAACATAGACACCAGAAATTTTGTTAACGAGGAAACCACAATTACAGAAAAACCTCGGGACCTAGTCCAGATTTGAACACCACACTGTATTAAGCCTCTACAGACACTAGCCTACTCCAAGTTAACTTAAGACTGGAATGTAGTTGAGCCCTAACCAATCTCACACTGATCAAGGTATAGTCGCGTTCCTTACGCCTCCGAATCTCACCCATAACCAAGAGTTGCTACGATCCAAAGTCGAAGACTTGATAAACACATCTGTCTCACACAGAAAAGTCTATTGGAATAAATAAATCTATCTCCCACAGCAGTACCTACGAGTTTTGTTCCGTCTTTTGATAAATAAAGGTGCACAGGAACCAATTGATAAACCGGACTTATATTCCCGAAGAACAGCCTAGTATTATCAATCACTTCACAATAATCTTAATCATTTGGAAGCGAAACAAGATATTGTGGAATCACAAACGATGAGACGAAGATGTTTATGACTACTTTTTATCTTGCCTATCGGAGAATAAATCTCGAGCAAATATTAGAGAATATAGTACTCAATACGATTGAAAAAAGCATAACTACAGAGAAAATAGTTGGGCCTGGCTTCACAATCCCAATGAAGTCTTCAAGTCGTTAACCTACAGGGTTTCGTGAAAAACCTAAGGTTAAAGGAGAATCGACTCTTGTCACAACTAGTATCACACATGAGATGTGGGGATTAGGTTTCCCAGTAGTTGGAGTTATCCTTTATATAGTCTTCAAATCAGGTTTTGCAATCTAAGTTACCTTGGTAACAAAGCATTCAATATTCACCGTTAGATAAAAACCTGATTAGACTCAAGCTAATATCTTTTAACCATTAGATCGAACTTAGCTTGTTACACACAAATGAAAAGTGACTTCATTTAGATATGGGTAACCATACCTAAACGGGTACACCTTGTTGGCTCAACAATAGTTAACCGAAGTTAGCCATATGAACACTTTCATATCAACCATATTCATCTAAACCATAACTAGTTCAAATGACTCAAATGAAACTTGTTCTAAAGTTGTTCAATTGTTTATATTCTCATAAAAGTATACAAGACACAATTGAAGCAAAATCGATTTTGATTCACTCGAATAAATTCATGAACATTCTAGCCACGGTTTGCAAAAGATTGCATTCCTTATTATATAAATGTATTAGTTCATGAATAAACCGATTTTAGAATATAACCCACTCAAGTATGCAAACGGGTATGCATACCTAAGTAGTCCGACTTGGACTGTGTTCGCCAGTATGAAAACGGGTACGCATACTGTCGCACACTTCCAAACTTCAGTTGAAACTAGTACGCGTATAGGTACGCATACACTAGTACCCGGACTTCAACTGACTTCGCCAGTACGCGTACAGGTACACATACTCTAGCTCCCGGACTTTACCTGACCAACCAGTACGCATACGGGTATGCATACTAAGTTCTGGTCTTGGATCAACACATATGCAAGTATGCATATTGTGCTTATAATCCAATCATGGTTAAGTGTTCTAAACTCCCATTTCAATTATTAAAACATTCTCGGAAGACGATAATAGCTGTCTCACACAAACTATTAGCTTTAAAAATTTTTTCAAGTGATCAAATGATCAGTAAGAAACATTCTGAGTCTACTTCAAATGACTGTCTCACACAAATCATGTAAGATGTTACAAGGAGATTTTCACATGATCATCTTTTGACATTCGTCGAGAATATAAGATGAACTTGATTAAAGTGAAAGCTTACCAACACATATTTCGAGAAATATGTAAGCGAGTTAAACTCAGCTCGAAATATCAAATGTGTATAATCGAATTTTATATAACTATACGACTTTTGTCTCAAATATAGGAGATAGAGTAGATAGACTTTTGAGTGATAGATGAGTTCAAGTCTCCACATACCTTTTGTTGATGAAGTTCCACAAGCTCCTCTTAGTAGTTCTTCGTCTTCAATCGATGAACGCCGTGAAGTCTAATGCTCAACTACACTTTCTATCCTAATCCGAGACTTAGCTATAAGTATACTAGAAATCAAGACTTATAGTTTTGGCAACTAAACTTGACAACAAGCTTGAGATAGAAACGCTTGCGAGTTCGAACGAGCAGTGCTCTAACAAATGTTAAAGTTGAAGAGTGTTTGCAGCAGGAAGGTACTCCAGGTGTTGTGCATGAACTCTTGATTGATTTTCCTATGGAAAGGTTAATTTAATTCTTCAATCAGCCTAAGCCCCAACCAATCAATCCACATGTGAGCAATCTTTTTGAAATTCGAGGAGAGAATTATGAGGGGGGTGGAAGCAGTCGCCGGAATGATGATGATATTTATGTGACTAAAAATTCTCTGATGGAAGAAGAAGGCATGGATCTGATGGATGAGGATGTATTGGTTTCCTCCGCTCCTGCAGTTAAGCCTCACCGGCCAGGTTCTGACGATATGATTGGATCTTGTATGCGTACCACCCCAAGTATGGTCCTTTTCAAGTGCATGAGGGTGAAGCTGTTGTTGTCGATCAATTTTTCGTTTTCGGGATGAGTAGAGTGTGATTTCAGTCCATCACTCTCCCTACAGAAGCAAGTTTGATGGTTCACAAATTGGCTGCACAACCATGGCGTAACTATGAGCAAATGCATTTTCCTGTGCTTGATGCTTTGTGTCTTGTTACTGGTCAGATTGGCCGTGCTATTTTTGTAGGAAGAGATCAACCAGCCTCTGATCCAACTCAGCCAAAGACAGAACCTGCTGATGAAATTCCAACATCTGTTGAGCCAGAGAATGCTCGTTATGCCATTCAAACTGATTCATATCTGTTCAATTCTTCTTAGCCGTAACAAGTGCCAGTGATTCGCATGAATGAGCCATTTGTTCAAATGACTCGGAGTCGAACTCGCAGTGTCAGCCAGGGGATTCGGAGCAAGACTCGTAGTCATCATAAGTAAGTGAAGTTTGAATTTCTCATCCCCCATAATTAGCAATCTAAGGGAAAGAACTGAGATCACCAGTGGGGGTTTCTTTTGGGTTACAAGATCATCTCTGATTCGTATTTTGTTAAAAATTCTTGTGCTATTTTCTGTTAAAATTTGTGTGTACTAATGTGGTTTTTGGGTATGGATGGATTTAAAAAATTGGTGTTAATGTAATTTAGATTCATGTGTGGGTTTGGAATGTTGTTTGAGATTGATCTTGAAATTGGAATTGGTTGTCTTGCTTATGATTGGGTCTCGGGTGATAAGAAACATGAAGATATCGATACTTTAGGAAAGTGAAAGAGATTTGGTGAGAAAAACGGTTATAATTTAGGAAAAAGGGGTATCTCGTGAGCTTTAATTTGTTAAAGTAGCTAGAATTATTGGTAGAAAACTTAAGAATTCCAAAGTTAGGTCTGAGACAGGTGAGATTGTTTTCCAAATTGTTGAAAATCCCAAAATTGTGAATGTGATTGTCAATGATGTTATCTGTGATATCCATTTGAGTTGCTTTGAAACATTTACATGAGCAATGATGATCTTGATTAATGTAATCCATAGAAAAAACCCAGGTGATTTTAGAAGAACCAACGAGAGAAGAGACCACTAGAATTAAGTAGAATTCATATGCCAGAGAGAGTAGAGCAGAAAAATGGATTCTAGCATAGGATTAAAACACATAAGGAGAAAGTAAAAGGGAGAAAGAAGAGAATTTTCGATTTGAAACTGGTGAAAAACCAGCCAAAAATAGCCGTTACACCACAAAAGGACGAGGTAACGGATAAAAGAAAACGCCGGAGATGAAAATTTCAGATGAGAGAGAGAGAATGAGTCGTACACACAGAGAGAAAGCTTTTTTTTTCCCTCAAAAAAGACAATGACTAAATACAAACCACATTCTGGTTAAATACAACTCAAATTTTACTTTTAAAATTTTCATTTTCTTAATTTGAAAAATAGCTAAATACAACCCAAAAAAAATTCAAGTCAAACTAGTCATAACCTAAAAATAAATAACTAATTCTCTTCTTCCTTCTTCTTCTTCCATAAATCAAGGTATATTATTCAAATCCTAAATAAGTAAAATTAATTCTAGATGCGATATGAATCACTGACTCGTAAGTGATCATATGTACAAATCCCGTTAAGGTCCATTATCTCCACTGCCTCTGATTTAGCGTTGAAAGTGATCATAAAGTATCGTTGAAAGTGATTCGTTTACTGTCTAGTTCTCATGTCAAATCCTAAGTGATCAAAAAAAATACAAGAGTACTTCATGAATTAACTAAAACATATGCATTTTGAGGTGACTAATTAAGACTGGCAAAGAACCAGAAGAAGAATGCCAAAGACGAATGCGATTCTCTATGATCTTTCATGTACAAAACTAATAATGTATTACAATAAATATCTGGTCCAAGTTCTTTAAGAGAAAATGATACTAGATTATGGGTCTAATTAATCGAACAATCCTAGATTGGTAGCCTTAAACCAAGAGGTTTCTAGCCAATTCTTCAAATGATTCCTTCAATAAAGAAATTCACCTTGTTGCAGGTAATTCTAAATTTAGAAAACTTAATTCACTACTCACTCGATTAGTGGTGGTCTCATGAAGAAGCTAGGTGATTAGATTTAAAGGTTGATAAAAAATAAAATTGATAACTTTTTTTATTTTTTTGTAAATAAGGTATTTCATTCGGAGCTACGACTCCAATGGAGCCAAGGTTACAAAAGTAGTAGAGCCATCTAATCTGGAAGTATGAGCATTCCCAAGATTAGATTTATCTACTGAAAGCAATTTCAAAATACAAATATGGGGAGAAGTTTCCCATTCTAAAACAGAGTTTAAAGGCCTAACATGTTTGGATAATATATCTGCTACCTGGTTTGCAAGTCTAGGAACAAAGAAAAAACTCAAAAAATTATTACAAGTTTTAGCAATTCTTGTTGCCTCTTTGATGCAGGCTTTAGCATGCCAAGAGATGTCCGATTTATGGCCATTAATAAAGTTAAAAAGAGATTCACAATCCCCTTCTATGCTGAAGTTTTGAAGTTTTTTTTCCTTAGCCCAAATTGGTGCCTGCACCACCCCTATAGCTTCTGCCTCTTGTGGATTTGTACTTTCTGATTGTCCTGCTCGACCTCCTTCACAACTTCCTGGATCATTTCTCAATATTAAATCAAAACTAGAAGGTTCTGAATCTGAAATCCAGGTTGCATCAACATTAAATTTTAGAGAGTTTCTACAAGGAGCCTTCCAGATGGGTATAGGTTTCTTCTGTGGTATCTGCTTAGATTTAGAATTCTTCTGTTTTCTGGTAGACCAATAAAGAATGTGTCGCTGAATGTCTAAAGCTAGACTGTTGGGAGATTTAATTTTATCTTCAAAACCTCTATCACATCTCCCTTTCCAGCTAAACCACATTTTTGTTAGAAGTAATTCAATTGAAATATTTGTTATAGGATTGGCTATCCAGTGCTTACACAGATCTAGGAAAGAACTGGAGGTATTCAGAGATAACGTTACTGGGTTAGGGGAAGAATTACAAACTTCTTGAGCATAAGGGCAATGAAATAGAGGATGTTCTGTCGTTTCTAATTCTACCTTACACATGGTACAACGAGGTTTTACATTTTTAACTTTACCATAGAGTTTAACATTGGTAGGCAGTACATTTTGTAAGCATTACCAAAAGAACAATTTAATTCTTTCTGAGATATTTAGTTTCCATAGAGATCTCTAGAAAGATTCAGGCAAAGATAAACTTACAATGTCAAGACTTGTATCATTCAATTTGTCATACATAGATTTCACTGTAAAATCTCCAGATTTAGTTAAAATCCAATGGATTTGATCTTTCCTAAGATTTTGGTCATCTTCTTTAAATAGATAAATTCTACTGATTTTTTCCACTATATTAGTTGGGAATACAGATTCTAGGAGGGGTAGATTTCATGAGCCAGTTTCGCTGATTATTAGATAAGAAACCCATACTAAGTGACTATATATGGTTATGAGTACAAAAAATTTCAATTGTGTATTCCAAACCAGGTATCCATTTATCCTTCCAGATATTAATCTTCCTACTATCGCCTACTTCCCAAATGCTATACCTTTGAATTAAGTATATTCCCTGTCTAATTCCATTCCAAATCCTAAAGCCTTTTTGGGAAAATTTAGTTCTAAAGGGGGATTTGTTACTAAAGTATTTTGAGCCCATTATTTTAGCCCAAAGAGCATCAGGTTCTTTGATAAGTCTCCAAGCAAGTTTTGCAAGCATTACTAGATTGAACTTACAAGCATCTCTAAAGCCTAGACCTCCTTTAAGGAGGGGTTTACAAAGGTTTGTCCATGCCTTAGGGTAAAAACCTTTACCTCCTGCATCTTTTCCCTACCAGAATTCTCTTTGTATTGCATTTATTTTATTTGTTATTTGTTTCGGGGGAAGAAAACACCCCATTTGATAGGAGGAAATACTAGCAAGTATAGCTCTGTCAAGCACTAACCTACTTGGTTGTGAAAGTACTAGTCCTTTCCATCCTTTAGATTTAGACTCCATTCTTTCAAGAATAGGGGTAAAAAATTTAATTTTAGATTTATCCATGAAAAGAGGGGCCCCTAAGTACGAATCTTTAAGATTGATATGTTTTATTCTTAGCATTTTAGACATTATTCTTTGGTGTTTTGGCTCAACCTTTCTACTAAAGAAAACACCTGACTTATCAAAATTAATTGTTTGACCAGAGGCTTTACTAAAGATTGCTATTGTGTCCAATAGGTTCCTACATTCTATTAGGTCTGCTTTAACAAAAAGAAGACAATCATCAGCAAAAAAAAAAAAAAAAAAAAGAGAAATTGGTTCACATGCAAGAGTTTGTTATGCTCCTGAGTGAGAAGGAGCCTAGAAAAATCTCTATGGAGATTATGAACAGATAAGGGGATAAAGGGTCTCCCTGGCATAAGCCTCTAGAAGGTTTAAAAGCTTTGCCAGTGGTTCCATTAAGTAAAACAGAGATTGAGGTTATAAAAATACATTGCTCTATTAGCTGACAAACTTCTTGGTTAAATCCAAAAGTTTGTAAAGCTTTGAGTGAGAATTTCCAATTGAACCTATCGAAAGCTTT
The DNA here is from genome assembly GCA_023531105.1 of Papaver atlanticum. Lineage (NCBI taxonomy): Eukaryota > Viridiplantae > Streptophyta > Magnoliopsida > Ranunculales > Papaveraceae > Papaver > Papaver atlanticum. The sequence continues at coordinate 1,264,333 of JAJJMB010012638.1, forward strand.
GGACATATCTATTTCAATTTCTAAACCTCCAGTTCTGGCTTTTTCCTTTTAAAAGAATGGATAATTTCCTGAGCTACTACAATATTATCATAGATTTGTCTAGAGGATAGGAAGGAAGATTGAAAACGACAGATTTTTTTTCTAGAAAGGGTTTGATTCTGTTAGCTAAAATCTTTGCTATTACCTTGTAAATAGTATTACATAGTCCTATTGGTCTGAATTGACTAGGATTCTTATGATGTTTCATTTTTGGGATTAAGAACAGATGGGTATAGTTTAAATCTGGATTCATAATTTCATTTTTGAAAAAATCATGGATAGTGTCTGTCACTTGGGTTTTAACTATTTCCCAGTTATGTATGAAGAAACTAACTGGGAAGCCATCAGGGCCCGGGGATTTATTAGGTTTCATGTTTTTAAGTACCAGGAAGATCTCCTCCATAGAAGGGATGGACAAAATACTAGAATTGTCAGATAAAGAGATAATAGAAAATATATTATCTAAGAGAGGATCAGAGGAGGTTGATTCAGGAGAGGTTTCAGTGAAAAGAGTTTGGAAAAAGGAGGATAAGATAGAAACTATTTCATTTCGATTTTTGATTACATTATTCTGTTCATCCAATAAACTTTATATGTTATTCCATTTTCTTCTTCTCAGAGTGATTGTGTAAAATTATTTTGTATTCCTTTTTCCCAGGGCAATTATATTATCTCTTGATTGTTGTTTTGTTATAGCTTCTTGTGTGTCGTAAAGTGTTTCCAGCTCTCTCTCAGTTTCTCCTTTAGTTGTTTTTGTTGATGAGCTGTTGTTCTATTGGTTTTTAGTCTTTCAGTTTCTTTTAGAAGTCTGTTGATTCTTTTGTATGGTAATCCAAAGATGTTTTTTTTTCCAATCTAGTAGGTTTTTTCCAACTGATTTTAAGTTTTGTACTAAGTTAGTTGAGACTTCTGCTTCAGAGGAGCTTTTCCAAGTTTTTATGATAACTTGAATGCAAGAAGAGTCATTCAACCAGGTATCATAAAATTTAAATACCCATTCAGATTTTGATAATTGTGTGTCTAAGGTTAGGAGGATAGGTCTATGATTAGAACCTACAACTACTAAATGGGAGATGGAAGCATTTGGAAATTGGGAATGCCAGTCTGCATTTATAACTGCTCTATCTAGTCTTTTTTGTATGTTATGGTTTCCTTCTCTATGGTTATCCCAAGTAAAGTCATAACCTATGTATCATAGATTATATAATCCAGCTCTTTCTAGAATGTTATGATAGTATTTATTTATTTTTGTTAAAGGGAAGGCTTCCTTGTTTTTCAGCTTGACTGAAGATCATGTTAAAGTCTCCTATGACTATCCATGACATATTTTTCTGAGAGATTTGTATACTAATTTGTTTTAGAAAATCCCAAACTATGTTTCTGTTTGTAGGATATGGACTACCATAGAAGCAGGTTAAGGCCCATTTCTTAGTGTCAAATGAAGAGTTTACAATGATATTTATCATGTTAATATTCCATTGTACTATGTCAAAATGAAAACCATCAATCCATGCTACTACTAGTCCTCCTGCAGCACCTATAGGATCTACAGTATGGTAGTTTGGGAATGGAGATACCAGTTTTTTCACTAAGGGTCTCTGGTTTTTAGTTTCAGATACGAACAAAATCTCAGGGTTTTTTTTCTCAAGGAGATTTGTCAAGTGGTTTTGAGTCAAGGGATTTCTGCACCCCTGCACATTCCAAGCAAGAATTTTTATCCTAGAAAGTAATTGAAGCAAGAACAAGCTAGGCAATGTATATAGGTTGTCAACACTATCAATGCAAAATGTAGATTAGTTACTCTAGGAAAATGAAATGACTAATCTCTCTTTTACAGGTTAGACTCAATAATGAACAAAAAAACTAAGAAAATATAATTAGACATGTAGAATATATTGAAATTAAAAGGCAATCAGGTTTAATCTAAAATTGAATTAGATATTAATAATACCCGTTTCTCCTCCTGTTGCTTTAAAGGGATTAGTTCTGGGAAAGGAATTGGCAGATAAGTACTTGATTGTACTCTATGTTCTGAAATGTTTGACCCATATTGATAGATTTTGAAAAAGTTTCCATCCGTAGAGGGAATTGAACGGCTTTGTTCAGAAGAAGATGAATATAAAAAATATGAAACCAAAATTTTGAAAGCAGATTTTGGTTGAGTTAGTGGAGTTTGAAAAGATGATGCAATGCAGATGCGGTTATCATGAATTATTGGTGATTGAGTCACAGAAGCACTAGGTGAGGTGGAAGAAATTGGGGAATCGAAAGAATTCCTAGAATTTTCTAGTAAAGAAAATAAAAGTCTTTTGCTCACCAAAAGGTAAAGTATCACTAATCTGTTAAACATAATATTATTTTGTTGAACCGTATTAGGGATATCCTGTAAAAGACCAGACCCAAGCTGGAGAACCGATTCCGATATAGAAGACTCGGCCAAGACTCTGAAAGTTTCCGAGTTAGCAGATTGGAATGAATCATCTTCAGAAGAAGTCTGAGGAATAAAGTTCTCAGGATAATTAAAAGGGAAAGTTTTTTTTCCTAAAATTGAGGATGATGCTAAAGGCATATCATCATCTGACGACAAGTTTTCAGTGATGACAAAGGGTCCTAATACTTCATAGGATTGGGAATGATTTTGATGAACATTACTAAGACTATCTTGATGGTTACTTTGGAATGCAGGTTCCTCATCCACATATGTTCTAAAGATGTCTTTCACGCACTCCTGTTTGGTTTAAATACGACTGCACTGGTACCGGTACACCTGTATGGTCGAAGTTGTTTTTAGGGTTCCAAATCTGAACTAAAACGTCATTTAACCAATTCATATCATCACTAGGATATGGAGAATCAACATAAATATCATAAATATCCTCTAGAGGTCTTCCTTGAAGAACTACACAGTTACCCACTTTGTGTCCCAAACGCAGACAATGAGAACAAAACTTAGATGGAAGATTAAGGTAGTTGAAGAAAATTGAAGTAACAGGATAGTTTTTTACCTTCACTAACAGATGATTAATAAGAGGTTTTTCTATGTTCATCCAAACAAGAACTCTTGGAAAACAGTTTGGGGACTCTGATCCTTTACACACTCTTGAAATTTGCCATATCTTGCTAGTAATCAATCCTAACATCTCATGACTTCTATGTTCATGTTTGGCATTTTTCCGTAGAAATACTCATTCCTTGATATGCAGTAGTAGCTTATAGAGCATTACCAAAAGGATACCACAATCCATTGGTAGAAATCCAGTGGAAGTCAGCTTCTGTTCTAAACGTGATTATGAACAAGTTTGGATCCACCTCCCTTATTTGGAAACCTAGATGAACCCCCCAAATTTTATTAAGTGCTCTCCTAAATTCCCATTGTTTCAAGTTCTCTGCAGAGAAAACCCTAGCTAAAATACTATGAGGTTTTGTACCAAAATCTCTGATGAAAGATGGAGGAGTGGGAAGAAGACCAGTGTTATTATAGTTAGCTAAACGTTGAGCTAAAGAAAGAACACTCAGGTGTTTGTAGAGGTTAAAAGGTTCCCCCATTGAAAGAGTGAAGAAAATAAGCTGGTTTTAGGAACTTAGATATCTTGGGTTGGAGAGAGCTTTATAGAGAATAAGGAAAGGCTAGAAAAAAAATTTAAGAAAGAAAAGTATGGAATAGGTAATTGAAGAACCCGTGAATGATACCGAAATTGAAAAAGGATTATCTCAACGCTTGTCCTATCATAAATCGACAACGACTGGAATTTCAAATTTTAAACTGATCAACAAGGTACGATGAGGAAGGTCTATTAGATAAACCTTTGACTAACAAGTTTTCGGGGAGCGCATCATCCTAAAATCATAGACTAAACAAAGCATCCAAGGAGCAGAAGATAATTAAAAAAAACTGAAAAGATGTCTTGCATTATTTTAGAGCAGACTAGAAAGACTGCCTGTCATATCCAAACCATCCCTATAGTCTAGTAATTTAAATAAGACTTTATTCTATCTATTTATTTTAACCATGGATATTATTCTAAACTGTTTACTGAGTCTTAAATCAAGGGTTCAAAAGATGATTTCCAACTAAAATCAATTTCGGTGAAAAAAAAAATGATACTTCCTACAAGATTCATGCAAACAGAAAATCGAAAAAGAGATAGCTTCTAGTAGAGGATAATGTTAGAAATATAATTATTTCTAAAGCTAATATATTCTGAGGATAAGCCATGGCAGGTGATGCAAAATTCTAATATTGCTACCAAAAAGCTGAGACTTATAGTTAATTATAAGTGCTAGGTATAAATTAATTGGTTCTACAAAGGTACTTAATTCCTATCCAGGATGAGGTATAATTGTAAAGAAATGGAGAAATTATTGATTAATGGCTAAGGGCTACTACCTAACTAATGCCTACTATAATGCATTCAATCCTCACTACTTTTGATGCCTTTAAACTGATGGGTAAAATAAGGAAGCAATGTTACACTTAACGTGTTTCAGATTCAAATAGGTGTCATTAGTCATTTAGACGTCAATCATCTAGCTTTGATTTAAGATCATAGCAATAAAAAGTAGAGAGATGTTTACGGAATTCTAAACTTTAGATAACTTAATTTCTATGAGGAGGTTTATCAATTGTTATCATGTTTCAGAGCGTGCAGCAGAACCTAAGGGATTTAGAATAATTATAGACTTCAAGAGAATTAAAGATGAGAAGACTTGATAGCTGACAAAGATACAAAAGGGAGAAGTAATTTTTTTTTATACGCAAGCGTTATTGGGAGTAAGAGATACTTATCCAATAACTAGTATAAATAAACCAAGAGCTTAGAGAAGATTCAGTTGCAAGAGGGATATAATTTATGAGAAACAAAAAATGGAAGATATGGCATGCAATCACACAATTATTCTTGAAGGTGCACAGGTTTCCATTACAAGAGTGATGCGATGCTGGGAAGACCATCTTCATAGGGTATAGTATTACTTTTGTTATTTATGTGGTACAGATAGGTTTCTACATGCAGAGCAAGCTAAACATCTAGCCTATTGCAATATGAAGCCAAAAGAGAAAGAGAAGATGGATGATCAGACTAATACAGAGGTTCAGTTTAATATTGAACATGGTCTTCCAATCGATGTCACTATATTGTATTGTGAAATGCCTCTAGGGTTTGATTATGACTATGTTTGAAGGATGGAGGCAAGGTATAATTGGAACAAGGGAAAGGGAAATTTTGAACTGCGGAGCAGGCAAAAACAAGAGGAAATAACATACTGTTCTAATCAGCAAGGTGAAGGATTAGATGGGGATAACTAGTTATAAGTCTGTTATGTTTCTATTTCAAAATCTATTGTGTGTTTTGGGTGTAGAAGTATGACTGTTTAATTTAAATGTTGAAGGAAAGGTTTATTTAAGTACTCTTTAGTTATGTTAAATCACCTTTCTGTTATTTTAAGTTTTTAGCTTAATTCCTATTTTAACGGAATAAAACATTCACAACACTCTGAATCAAGTAGATCTTTAAGGATAAAGATCAAAATTGGACGAAAAACTAAAAAAATCATAGGTTAATTCTAAATAACTGGTCTTAATGACTAAAATTCCATTTGTGAATACTAACTAGCCTTTAACTTAATGGCTAAATCTATCTCCTTCGTATAGATTAACTTCTCCTACTCCACGGAGTAGTTCAATACTACTTGCTTTGGGGTTTAGCTAAGTTTTGCAAGATGTCACAGAGAATATCATTTCTTCAGTAAATCAAGCGAAAATTACCTATCAAGAGTACCTAAGTTAATTTAGTTCACAAACTGTGTTTGAAATTGACTGTCCTTAGAATTTGACTAATTTCACTAAGAGAAATAAGGCTAAACGTAGGTTGCAATACTTGCCGATTCTAGGAAGAGAAAATCTAAAGACAAGGCAGTAAGGATTGTCTCTAAGAAATTACGGATGGGTAATGAGGTTTCATAATTGCAAGGTCAAACATAAAGAAGTTGAAATTTAAGAGAGAAGAAGAAGGAAGAGAAAGAGATTCCTTTGAATGGAGATATCTAATCGCTTTAATATCCCTCACGTTCATCTATAAAGGAGGATTACCAAGAGATTTCAGGGATAAAGAAAGATCTGAAGTTTCCTAAGCAGAGTAAGCAGAGTCTCAATGGTTTCCGATCACAAAAAAATTCCTAAAGTTGTATTGATTTCATCAACAAGGGTCATGCGTTGTAGAAATAATCATCTACATCGCATCCAGTACTATAAATGTCCAAATTGCTCTAATGAAGTTTTTCTACATCCTAACCAGGCTCAATATTTATCCTATTGAAATCTAAGAAGAGAAGGAAAAACTAAGATGAGAAGAGAAGATTTTTTTTTTTTTTTTTTTTTTTGAATCACATGTCTGAACGGCTCGTGTTATCTTTTGTGAGCTCTAACCTCTCTCCTCCCCCTTTCTATCTTAACGACTCTTTTTCTTCATCCTCTTCCATCAAACTTTCAACAAAACTTCCCCTGAATCTACTATGACTAGCGAGTAGTCTTCTACTTGTGTTGAATCCCAAGCTAGAAGGGATTTGTTATGGGAGGAATATGATAAATACATAAATGAAGAACCAAAACGATCAAATTTATTTTTTTATTTTTTTAAATTCTTTTATTCTTTTGATTTAATCTTTACAAATCTGTCTTCCCAACTACCCTTAATCGGATTTTAGCTGAATCAAAAACTGAAGTTCACTAACCACATATGCATCCTCATGTTTAATTCTTTAGTCCATAACTTAGTTTAATCAATAGGACTCTCGGATAATTTTGCTGTGAGTTTTGGAAAATAGAACTACTACTGATTCTGTATTTAGATAATTTAACTCTCTTAATTAGCTTATATTAAGGAAATTGCTTTACAATATAGGATTGAGATTAGACATAGAAGATAATATAGATTACATTTTAAGATTTCGGTAAAGATAAATTCTCAGATTTCATACATCTGAAATCTTATAGATAGGATTTAAATATCCTAGTACTCAATCCCCTCTTCTGTATCCTTTGCTCCATCTCCTCATAGTGCCCTTTACCCCTCTTTCTTAGATACCTTTTCTCCCTTCTTTGAACATAATTATAGTTAGAACCAAATGGCATCTCCCCGAGATAAATCTTAGCAATCAAGAGATAACCCTTTCTCAATCTTAAAATTGATTAACTCGGTCGTAAAAATACGGTGAAAGAGAAAGTCAATAATGCTTGAATTGTATATAAAAAAATGTAAAAACCAACGAGGGTTGTGTTTATTTAGTAAGGATTACATCTAACCCAAATATGGGTTGTATTTAGTGATTCCCAAACAAAACTCATCATACAGTCATGCCTTCGACTCTCACTTCGCCACATCAACACTACTGTACACGTGTCATACCATGATTAGTCTACCCCAACTCTTTAGACGTGGGGAGACGAGGAGGCCCTCTAAACTGCAGATTTTGACAAAGGACTTCCCAAGACAACAACAAGCAGAAGAACCGAAAGTCCGAAACACAAACGAGAAGTTATCAGAAAATTCTTATTAGACTCGCCGGAGCTAAATTGCTCTGGAGAGCCCTTAACTACACCAAATCGTGGCTTCTTCATCATCATCGTCACAACCAAATCTGAGAAGAAAATCTAAACCTTCTTCTGAAGAAACAACAAACCCTACTACAGGAGGAGGAGCTTCAATAACAACACCAACGACAACAAGAATTATATACAGAGAGTCAATTAAACCTAATCTCTTTAGATCTGATCTCCCGTTTTGGGCATCTACTTGGTTCATTGCAATCCTTCTCATTATGGCTATTGGTTTCTTTTGTTTAGCTCTATTTGTTTTCCTTGGTATTATTGATTTTGATCATATTTCTGCTGCTTCTACACCTTCTTCAACTCCAGCCTCTGAAGGTGTTGAGGTATGATTCTGAATTGGGTTTCTAAAACTTTTTGATTTTTTTTGGTTTGGGTATTTTGTGTTGGATGATTTTTAATTTTGGATCTTAATGTGAAATTTCGGCAGATTACTTATGGATCAACCTTGAAATTGATGCATGAGAAGACTAAATTTAGGCTTCATTCACATGATGTACCATATGGTTCTGGTAGTGGACAACAGTCTGTTACTGGTTTCCCTAGTGTTGATGATTCTAACAGCTACTGGGTATGTATTATTGGGCGTTTCGTTACTTGGTTTGGTTTACTTGCTTGAGGCATTGAGGCGTTTATCATTAATCTTACCACTAATCCTATGTTGTAGATTGTGAGACCTCAACCTGATACATCAGCCAAACAAGGTGATCCAATTAAGACTGGAACAGTTATTAGGTTGCAACATATGAAGACACGAAAATGGCTTCATAGCCATTTGCACGCATCTCCTATTTCAAGCAACCTTGAGGTTAGGGTTTGCAACCATTGTCAATTGTTTTTGTGATGTCAGTTTCGCATATGTAGTAATCTCTATGTGGTTCTGATTATAATCATATAATGACTTGCAGTGAGAATCATCTGTATTCATGTTCACGTAGCCCATAAGTGGTACTAGAGCATGTAACTTGTAAACTAGAGAACTCTGATTATAATGTTGTTTGTCTGTTAATCTTAGCATCAACAACTTTGTCGTGGGCTTGTCTAATTAAGTTCTAGGGTATACTACGTTCTTGCAGAGGTTCAGTTATACTTTATCAAGTTCTGCACTAAAACTGGATCCTTTTTTGGTTCTGAAATTAACATATAAATGGCCTATCTGTTTTACGCCTTCCAGCTGTATATATATATTATTCAGTTCCTGGTTCTTTAAAGGGACATGATGCTTAGTAATTTTGTTCGTAAGTATAGTGACCCAAGTATATGACATCATTATGATTGTAAAATGTCAAATATATGAATCTCACCATTTCTAATCTCAGGTTAGCTGCTTTGGAGGGGAAGGCAACTCTGATACCGGAGATTATTGGAAGTGAGATATCTACGTTAATCATCAATCTAATTATCATTATGTCTATCTGGTTGCTAATGTATCTTTATTGGTTTCCCTGCTTTGTCATCAAATTAGGCTCGAGATTGAAGGTAAAGGTAAAACCTGGAGGCAAGATCAAAGGGTCAGACTTCAGCACGTTGACACTGGTGGTTATTTGCATAGTCATGACAAGAAATACACCAGGATAGCTGGAGGTCAGCAAGAGGTAAACAAATATTTTTCCAGATAGCTTTTCTTTGCAGTAAACAATCTGTGTGCCCCTTTGTTCGACAATTTTTGGCCTGAAGTAAAAAAATCTTACAAAGTGTGACGTGTATTATATATCCTGCACAGGTTTGCGGAGTTAGAGAGAAGCGACCTGATAATGTATGGTTGGCAGCAGAAGGGGTATACCTTCCGGTTAATGAAGCAAGTAAAAGTAGTCAAAAGTAGAACTGGGCCACTGGGTATATGTAGTTGTTTTTTTTCCAGTCTTGTATCTCGTTACATTTTGGAACACACATAATCAAACGACGCTTTGCTGTTAAATTTTAAACGACATTGTGCATCAGTACTATCACTGATCTTATGTTTTTTTTCTGCCCCTACTAATACCGTCTGAGAAGAATTCCAACAGTCTTATTGCTTTCTGCTTCTGCTTGCATATGCACAGATTCCCTTACTCCTTCACGAGAATTAATATCTCCTGTATCGATCTGATGGTGATTCAGAGGAGAATAAACTGAAATACCAAATCTCTTTCTTTACTGCACAGATTCCCTTTCTCATATCTCAGGATCTATATTCCCAATCTTTGGCAGTAATAATGATAGGGATGTTGAATAAACGTACGACAAGAATTCCGTCCATGGTTATGGAAACATTATCCTTGGTATAGCAGTTTGATCTGAATTTGGAACCGTTTGTTCTACATATGCAATCCGTTCAACAGTTGTGTCAAAAGGTGAATTCCTGGTTGTAGAGTACGCGCTTTCTTTTCCAGAATGATGAGCACATACAAAAGTTAATGGCAATTTTTCCATTTTAGCTATTAGTCCAGAATCAAATTATATCAATGTTTTGGCAAACTACGTTTATTCAGCAAATGCTGAATTTTTGAGCAAAACTGCACGCCAATACGCTTGGAGGCTTACATCATTCTTGCAACTATTAGAGCTGGTCCAAATTCATGCCGGCCCACAAAATCTTTATGGGCAGCTTTTATGAAAGAACGATGTTTTGGGGACTACCCCAAAACAGTGGGGGACTACTTTGTGATAGAAATGTCTACCCTATATTTATAAGGGGTGTCCTAAAGTGTGGAAATGACTAACCTACCCTTAACCTAATTTAATTTAAAACAAACCTAATAACCACCTATATATATATATAACCACCACCTCCTCCCACCACCGCCGCCCACCACCACCGCCCAGCACCTACCATCTCCAACTACTACCACCACCAACCACCACAACCTCTATGTATATAGCTTAATTTAAATTATTAACGAAGATATTCTCACAAACCCATTACTTGTCATTCGTTTTTGGTTGAAGAAATGAGAAGTAATCATCAAAATGAGTTGAAAATGAAAGTAGCAGAGAGAAGTTCAGCTAGGAATTATGTGAAACAGTTTGTCGAACTAGCCGAACTCAGCTTTAATAGAGTTTTTTCTTTCAGAAAAAAGTTCGGTTACCTCGCAAAAAAAAAACTCCCAGTCGAACTTTTAGTTCGGTTACGTCGCTATTTTTTTTCGTTTTTTTCCTAGCCGAATTTTTAGTTCTGTTTTGTCTCAATTTTTTTCTACTAACCGAACTTATTTCTGAAAACCAATATATTGAATTCGGTTACGTCGAGAAAAAAAATTCCCAACCGAACTTTTAGTTCGGTTACGTTGCAACTTTCTTTTTCCTAGCCGAACTTTTCTCTGAAAGCAAAAACTCCATTAAAGCTGAGTTCGGCTACCTGTGTCTTCAGAACCATTAGCCGAACTACACTTGCAGATGAGTTCGGCTACCTGTTTTTCAGATGTCGTAGCCGAACTTCATTTCCATGGTCGAAATCAGTTTATAAATTTCTCATTTTTTCGAAAGTTTTTGTCAATTCAAGCAACATTAACTAAATTTGAAGTATACCTAAGTACCCAAAACCCTCATTTCGAAATCAACCATCTTAAAAACCGAACTACAAGTTTGGTGTTGACAGATCAAAGTTCGGTTACCACATAGAAACTGCGAAGTAACCGAACTATATTTTATCAAAGTTCGGTTACCTATATAAATTTATCGACTAAACCGAACTCAAATTTTTCATATAAATAAGGAGTTCAGTTACGTTTTTTTTTTGCGAGCTTACCGAACTACATAGTTCGGTTACCTAAAAAATCCTAATTGGCCGAACTGTTCTTCATATTGAAAGTTCGGTTACCAAAATCTAGGGTTTTCAAAATTTCTCCTAGCCGAAATCTCTACTGTAACGACCATTTTCAATGGTTTTTGATGATTTCTAATCGATTTCTTCAACAAAAAACGATTCAAAGGAATGGGTATGAAGGAAATTACCTGCGGATTTTCATTTTAATCGAATCGGACTTCTTGGTTGATGTTGGAGAAGAAGAAGAAGAAGATGAAGAAGAAGAAGAAGAAGGAAATTAACTAATTTAATTAACAAGGGTAAATTTGGTATTAAATTTTTTTTTGGATAAGGGGTAACCCAAAACTACTTCAAATGTCATACCAAAAATGAAGGAGTAGTCCCCCACCTATTTTGAGTAGTCCCCAAAACATCATTCTTATGAAAGTGGCTATGTTCATCTTCTCAACTGTTAGTCTGTTACGTACCATGTTTGAATCTGAAGTTCCCGACTAAAAAAATGTGGAACCTCTAATAGGTAAACTGAAAATCACATGACTTGCATCTCGCCACCTCTAAAGTGGTGGGTAAACACGCAGTTAACTCGCGTAATTTCTCATTATTACCGTGGACATAACACGCGCAGGGATGGATGTGCATCGCAATGTTCTCACTTGTTAGGCACGGCAAACATTTGTGCATGTATAGTACACAACTACCCGGTAATGACGTTTCAGGAACTCCAAAAAAACACAAAGCTTCCCAAATTCCAAGTAAAACAATTTACTTACTGTGCTTAATTAGTCCACCTGGTAAAATCTGTTCTCAACAACAATTTCTTCTGCCTGCTTCTTTCTTTCTTTTACAGGTCTCTTAGAAATGGCAGGTAATGGTATATTTGCAGAGATATATGATGAAACTACTAATGTCTACAAATACTACTCAGATGGAGGAGTTCGGAACATATCTTCATCTGGGAAATCTGTTTCAATCATAAATCCTACCACTGAAAAAGCCCAATACAAAGTTCAAGGTATATATATGCATGATCACACTTCCAAACTAGAAGAAGATACGTGAAGGTATACAACAACATCAATCATATCACACTGGGACTCAAATGGAGCAAAGTTCACTATTTCTAACCATCTTCCAACTATGAACAATATTCGAATCTACATAAAAATGGTTAACATCAATCAGAAACAATGAACTACAATTGAACACATCATGACTGCAGTGCCATTTCACCATCTACTTCTGCATCTCTATATTCAGCACTGTGATATCATTCTGACTAACATAAATATAAGTTAATTAGATCAAAGATCATAGGATGAGTTTCAGTATGCACTCAAATGTGCATAAGGTATCCTGAGGAAAATAATATGGACATCAGCGAGCACCAGTGATCCAGTGGTAGAATACTAAGAATAGTACCCTGCCATGTTACAGACTTGGTTCTTTTTCTTATCATTTTTGTGTCTACGTTTTGCAATAGTCAGTTAACCTGAACAAAATCAGGCAGTAAAGACGAAAAACTGCAGGATTCAAAGGAGATGCACCATGTAACAACCATAAGTTGTGAAATCAAGTACAAAGAAGAGCTTAAGAAACAGTTTTGCAAAAGGAAACCTAGATTTTGCAAATACAATTGCAAACTCACAAGTGTTCATGATACACACCAAGTGATAAATAATAGCAATGCTTAAGCTCTTAAACCTAGGAAATATCATAAAAGAGAAGGTTTGGGAAAGCTTAAATTAGAGCCCCACTAATCTAATCGGTCTCCCTAATCCTAACAACCTTTACGAACAGCGTCCCTATACGAGAAACACCTGAAACTGCATCCAAATCTGTGTACTGAGGCAGATCAACTCTCTGCTCTCAACAACAATTTCTCTTCTGCTTGCTTCTCTGTTTCTCTCTTTCTTTTACGGATCTCGAAGAGATGGCAGGTACTGGTATTCTAATGTCTACAAATCCTAATGTCTAGAAGTACTGGTATACTAATGTCTACAAATCCTAATGTCTAGAAGTACTGGTATACTAATGTCTACAAGTACTGGTATATTTGCAGAGATATATGATGAAAATACTAATGTCTGCAAATACTACTCAGATGGAGGAGTTTGGAACATATCTTCATCTGGGAAATCTGTTTCAATCATAAATCCTACCACTAGAAAAACCCAATACAAAGTTCAAGGTATATATATGCATGATCACATTTTCCAAACTAGAAGAAGATATGCGAAGATACACAATAACATCAATGATATCACACTGGTGCTCAAATGGAGCAATGTTCACTATTTCTGACCATCTTCCAACAATGAATAACATTCGAATCTACATAACGATGGTTAGCATCAATCAGAAACAATAAACTACAATTGACCACATCATGACTGTAGTGCCATTTCACCATCTACTTCCGCATCGCTATATTCAGCACAGTATGCACTCAAATGTGCATAAGGTATCCTATGGGAGATAATATGGACATCAGCGAGCACTAGTGATTTAGTGGTAAATACTAAGAATAGTACCCTGGCATGTTTCAAACCATGGTCCCGGTTGATACATTGGTTCTTTTTCTTCTTATCATTTTTGTGTCTACATTCTGCAGTAGTCGGTGAACCTGAATAGAATCAGGCAGTAAAGACGAACAACTGCAGGATTCAAAGGAAATGCACCATAAGACGAAC